>PVJC01000500.1:0-123097 GCA_004026665.1 Murina feae
TTGAGCAACACCGGCCAGGCAACAATGATTTTTTTTGTTTTAAGTATATGGATGTCCCAAATAGTGCATGGATTACACTTATACTAAAAATCTATTCCCTGGAGATTTGAAATTCCTGATTAACTAGGCATTCTGTATTTTTATTTGTTAAATCTGACAACTCTACTTGGGCTGCATGTGTGTCAGAAGATGGCTCTGGTTCCCTTTCAGCCTGATGCAGCTGGTGGGTGGGATAGGATCGATTTTAATGAAACACGCTCAGTCTTGGCACAAGGGTGTAAAATTAGTTGATCTAATTTTGCTCTGAGTGGGGGATTTCTCACGTTCTTCTGAAGTAAGAGAAAATAACTTTCCCTTTTCCGAGCTGCTAATGAGATCAGGCAATACAGTCCTTAGAGAAACCCTGGCTAGTGTTGCAGGAGACTGAGGGGTGATATGAGGTTTATGTTCCCTTATCTCCTTGGCTCATCCCTTGCCTGTTTAGAGAATTTTTTTTAAAAAAGAGTTGTGTTCCTTTAATATCTATTTATGCATAAAAGTTCAAGTTCACTACAGAGCCACGAATAAAATCCTTTTGATGTGAGCACAGTAGGCCAAAGGTGACATTCAGGGCTCTCTCTAAGCCAGTGGCTCTCCAAGTGTGGTCCCTGGACCAGCAGCATCAGTATTGCCTGGGAATTTGTTAGAAATGTGAATTTGAGCCGCCCCACCCCAGACCTATCGAACCAGGAACTCTTAGTGGTAGGCACAGTAATCTGTTTTTAACAATCCTAGAGGTGATTCTGATACCTATGGAAGTTTGAGAATCACTGCTCTAAATCAAGAGTAGGCAACTTTTTTTTTTTTTTTAAAGAAACAGCATATATTTTAGATTTAGGGGCCACAACTCTGGCCCCTGGGACTCAACTCTGGCATTGCAGTGCAAGAGCAGCCACAAATGGTATCTAAGAGAATGGGCGTGGCTATGTTATAATATAAGTAAGGTTTTATATTCACAAAAATGGGGAGCTGGGCTGGAATTGTCCCTTCTGAGTAGTTTGTGACCCCTGTGAAAATGAACATTCCTTCAGAGTAATCAGACTTGCTTGTCACTTGCCTCTTCTAGTGATTGATAGATATGAAATGCTTCCTAAAAGCCAAATAATCTGAAGTAGGTAATGCCACAAGGAAGAAAGAAAACAAAACAGCCGTTCGGTTCAGCTGTAGTAGCTGCTGTCATCAGAGAAGGCTCTCTCTCAAGGGGTCCAGTGACTACAGTGTGTTTGTCCATCTGTAAGTCCTCCCTTGTTTCCAACTGGAGCGCTCATTAATGAGACCATTCGGGCTGTCCTTACTGAGAGTTGGTTCCTGTTTATTTCGTGTTGACTGGCAGTTCTGTTTGGTTTCTGTAGTGCATTCACTCGCCATGTGTTCTAGAAGACTAGGTCTCACATTCGCTCCTCATCATCTAACACAACCTCCCTCCTTGCTCTCAGTTGGTGGCCTTGCTTTCTTTTCCATTGAGAACATATAGCCAAGAGGAGAGAACATCTCCAAGCTGCCATGACTACCTCTCCAAGTCTACCCATTTCTGTCCCCAAATACTGCATCTGTCCTCCTGTCACTGTGGATGAACTGCCATTGCATCTATCCAAGATAAACCTCCACCTTGCACTAGATCTCATCTCCTTGTAGCTACTCAAGGACATTACTTTAGCAATTGCCTCTTTGTCTTCTCTATCACTTTCCCCCTCCCCCCCAAATCTGCATCATTTCCTCAGTGTCAAACCTGATATAATTTATCCAATTTCATCTTCTTGCTACCAACCCATTACTCTGCTGCCCTTGAGAGCAAACTCTCTGAAAGGGTTGTCTATACAGGCTTTTTCTCAATTCCTTCTATCTTCTCTTGAACTCACACCTATCAGGTTTTCATCTCTATCCTTTCCCTGAAACAACTTGACGATTCACATTGACCTCTAAGCTGGTTAATTCTGTGGTCAGTGTTCAGTTCTCGTCTTACTAGGCTTTCAGTAGCACTTGACACACTTGTCCTGTCTCCTTTAATTTCCGGGACATCACTCAGTTCTTGTCCTGCCTTCCCAGATGCTCCCTGTTGCGTCATCTGCTGGTTCCACCTCATCTCATGGTTCCTTCTCTCTCCCACCTCTAAATTTTAGAATTCTTCAGGGCTTGGAACTCTATCTATTCCTTTACTGATCTTACCTAATTTTATGGTTTAAATAGTACTATATGCAGGGTTATCTCACATCTATATCTCTAGCTTAAATATATCCATGTCAAACATCCAATTTCCTATTTAACATCTCTACATGGATGTCTAATAGGTATCTGAAACCAAAAGTGACCAAAACTAAAGTCCAGATTTTCCCTGCCAATCTACCACAACTATTTACCTGTAGTTTTCCCCAACTTAATTAATCCATTACAACCCATCTTCACAAAACCTTTGGAGTCGTTCTTTACCTTTCTCCCACATTTGTAGGATGGAAAGCAGTGATATTTGACCAATTTAAATTAATCAAATTTACCTTGTTTTTGTTGTCCTTTTGTAAAGTGTTGAGAAAGTCCTAATTTACTTTGTGATAACAGAACTTGCTTTAGTTAAACCCAGAAGTTTGAAAAAAGGATAGTAAGGATAGTTGAATTAATTACAGTATTGAACAACTGTTTTCTCTCTCTCTCTCTCTCTCTCTCTCTCTCTCTCTCTCTCTCTCTCCAGTCTGGAAAGTAATATCCAGATTTATTATAAGTCCCCAGACTGTCAATAATGGGCTGTTATTATGATGTGATAAGTTATACATTCATGGGTTTTTAATTGACCAAAACACTTTGGTGAGAATCCTTTCTGAGTGGATGTGCCTGAGCATTTTATTGTGGTGTACATGGGCTGTTTTACTGAACTTTACTTGCTTTCAGAGTTTCACATGGACAGACATGTGCAATGTTAATTAAAAAAGACAAACAACAAAGCAAAAACACATAGAGCTTCTTAATCAACAAGTGACATATTTAGAAAACATTTAAATACACACAAAGATATGTTCTGGGAGAAGTTTTATTACTGAATGTTGTGCAAAAACTTTGGGAGCACAAGACAATGTGTTGACATTGTTCAGTGTGTTAAAATTTGTACAATAACACATCAGTTGTTCATTTAAAAATGCTTTTATTTTTTAAATGTTTTTATTGCTTTCCGAGAGAGGGAGAGAGAGGGAAAGGGAGTTAGAAACATCAATGATGAGAGACAATCATCAATTGGCTGCCTTCTGCACTCCTCCTACTAGGGATTGAACCCACAACCTGGACATGTGTCCTGACCAGGAATTGAACCGTGACCTCCTAGTTCATGGGTCAATGCTCAACCATTGAGCAGCACCAGCCAGGCTAAATTCTTTTAAAAACACTTAAACTGTTCTGACTTATTCTTTGTCTTAACCCTCTTTTTAAAAATGGCAAACATTGTTTTTTGGGTTTTGTGTGAATCTACTGAGCAGTGGGCCTTAGGCTAGTGAACTTGGGTGGCTTTTCCAAAGGACCATTAGGGATGATTTCAAAGATAGCTTCTACTAGTAAGCACACAGTAGACACTCAGTTAATGAATGTTAGATGTTGAACAGCAGAAGTCAGAAGCTGAGGCAACGTGCAGTGTCCTCTTTAAAAAAACAAAACCTTGCTTCCCCTTCCTTTTTGCCTTGATGATGTGGTTTTTGTGTTGTTGTTTTTCTCATCCTTACCCGAGGTTATGTTTAGAGAGAGGAAGAGACAGAGAGAGGGAAAGAGAGAGAGAGAAACATTGATGTGAGAGAAACATCAATTAGTTGCCTCCTGGATGTACTCTGACTGGAGATGGAACCCACGATCTAGGTATATGCCCTGACTGGGAATCAAACTCGCAACCTTTTGGTGTATGGGACGATGCTCTGCTCCAACCAGCTGAGTCACCTGGCCAGGGCTGTATGATGTGATTTTGACCATGAACCCTAGAGTCAGACTGGCTGGATTCCATGGGCAGCTATAACACTTACCAGCTGGTGACCTTGGCCAAGTAACAGAACTTCCCTGTGCCCCGGTTTCTTCAACTTTAAAATCTGTAAGAAGTACTTATATGCCAGAACGTTACAGAGGGTTAAGTGAATGAGCATGTTAAATAGCTAGGACAGTGCCCAGCAACAAAAAAGTTTGCCGTTATTATTCTGAGAGGTGACTCTTTTCAGAGCAGTGCAGCTGGCAAAGACCACAGGCTACTGAGCTGAGAAGCTCCCATGTACCTTTTGAAGTGCAGCATTTTTTAAAAAACATATTTTATTGATTTTTTTTTTTACAGAGAGGAAGGGAGAGGGATAGAGAGTTAGAAACATTGATCAGCTGCCCTCTGCACACCCCACACTGGGGACTTGGGTGCCCGCAACCAAGGTACATGCCCTTGACTGGAATCGAACCTGGGACCCTTCAGTCCGCAGGCCAACACTCTATCCACTGAGCCAAACCAGTCAGGGCTGAAGTGCAGCATTTTGAGGGGCTTTGGGTGATTCTCAGGACATCAAACACGCCAGACAAATGATGCAGGAATAAGGACACATCTTTCTGTCAATGAGGAAAACCAAGGGGCGTGACTTGGGGGCCTCTCTGATTCCCACTCCTCTAGAATTTAAGCCATTTGTTTGTTTGCTGCTGCCTCTGGGGCTCACTCACTTGAGGTAGGATGGAGAGGTACTGACTTAGGGTTATTTTTTGTAGAAGGAGGTGGAATCTTCTTTCTTATAGGGCTGCATTTTTAATGGGAAACTCTGCTGCTGCCTGTACAGCCGGGTCAGGCTGATGGGAAGAGCTGGATGAAGCAACCCTCTCCTATTCTGGGACAGGGAAGATGATCAGAAACCCAGGTGTTCCCTCTGGGGGTGAAGAGTAATGCCCAGAGTCCTGGTGCAGCCCTCCAGGCCCTTCCCCCAACCTGGACTCTACCTCCCCAGCCTCGTGTCTCCCTCATTCAGCGTGTGTTCAAGTCAAGGGGGACGTGCCCTCTCGCACGTACCCTAAACCTTTTTTGCCTTCTGTATTTTAAAAAATGATGATGATGATTATTTTAACCATGGCAATTATTACTACTGAGATTTACAGAGACCGAGCAGGTGCCAGGCACATGTAATATCATCCCATTTCACCCAGTTGTTTACATTTTATGGATTCGCAGAGGAAACTGGTGTATTAAACTTGACCTAAGCCCAAGATCACTTGGCTTGCGTGTGTAAAGCTGGGTACCAAGCTCTGAACACAAAGTCAAGTCTCATGCTTTTAACTCACAGCTGTAGGAGCTTCCATGAGGGCCAAGACCTGTAGGGAATCCTACTTTGTTCCTCTCCTGGCTTTGATGAACTCAGTGGAAACCTGCCAGAAGTAGGTATCTTTCAAATGTGCTTTTATTATACAATCATTCAGCATAAAATTGGAGGACTATCCAACATAGAATTAACATAACCCTCTGGACTAAATCACCATATTAAGGTAAATATTTTTCTCACTCTCCTCTCTGTCTCTCTCCCTCCTCCTCCTTTCTCTCTTTCTCTCTCTCTCTCCATCCCTCCCTTTCCCCCCTTCCTCCTCCCCCTTCTCCTTCTCCTCCTCCTCCTTCTCCTCCTCCTCCTTCTCCTCCTCCTCCTCCTCCTCCTCCTCCTCCTCCTCCTCGTCCGTCGTCTTCTTTTTCTCGCTCGCTCTCGCTCCCCCCCCCCATTTCTCCTGGAGTAGGTATGAAATGCACACATCATACCTTGACACCAAGGTGGGTGCCGCCTTGTCCATGGTCCCATGGGAGTGTGGGTGGGCTCTCTCCCTAGTGCTGTCAAGGTGTCGCAGTGGAATGGATTCAGGTTAAGGGATCTCATCAGAATGAGGCTCAGAGCCTCTAGTGGGGTCTGGATCTGTAGGCAGAAGGACAGCATCTGCCCCTGAAGTGGGGACAGCACCAGCAAAGCAAGACTGCTGGGTCCTTGTATTCTGTGGTGGGAAACTCTTTCCGTGATTGGTTTCTTCAGGGTTTTGCTCCGATTGATTGCAAATGAATGAACCCTAATGTGCTCATCCTAAATATGGTGAGTGCCCCTGCTGGTTCTGTTCTTGCCACCCACCTGGCCGTGGGCTTTATGGATATGCAAAGTAGGCAGGTGCAGCTGAGTCTTGGGCAGGGGGAGGTGGCTCCTTGGAGCAGGCAGTCCCTATGTTAATTGTTGACACAGATGTGGGACTTAGAGTCATAATTGATATGCTCATCCATCGCCTCAGCTTTCTTCCACATGCAAACTACTTACTCCACCCCAAATGCCACTACTCTGTCCTACCAGCCTTGTCCCAACATCCCTCCAGTACATTTGTATTGAGCCCAGGTGAGAATGCAATGACGAGAACAGGTAGCAACTGCCACCACGGAATAGACATCTAATGCGAAAGCAATAAAATAATCACACAATTAAAATATGGCTTCTATGCTTGACCCTGGGTTTGACTCCAGTTGGAAGGTCAGAGAGGCGGGAGGGTGAGCTGTTCCAGGTGAGGCCGGAGGAGGAGAGGACTCCCTCAGTGAGAGGGAAGGGAGGTGCCAGAGGCAGAGGGCACAGTTTAGGGAGAGGTTAGCAGGTGGAGGTGGCCTGTTGAAATTCTACCCATTCTTTTTTTTTTAATTCATCTTTATTGTTCAGATTATTACAGTTGTTCCTCTTCTCCCCCCAAAGCTCCCCTCCTCCCATTTCCCACCCCATCCTCTGTCCCCCCCCACCACTGTCCTCATCCATAGGTGTACGATCATTGTCCATTCTCTTCCCGCACCCCCAACACCTTTTACCCCTGAAAATTGTCAGTCCACTCCCTTTCTATGCCTCTGATTCTATTCTATTCACCAGTTTATTCTGTTCATCAGATTTTTTATTCACTTGATTTTTAGGTTCACTTGTTGATAGATATGTATTTGTTGTTCATAATTTTTATCTTTACTTTTTCTTCATCCTCTTCTCAAAGATACCTTTCAGCATTTCATATAATACTGGTTGGGTGGTGATGAACTCCTTTAGCTTTTTTTTGTCTGTGAAGCTCTTTATCTGACCTTCAATTTTGAATGATAGCCTTGCTGGGTAAAGTAATTTTGGTTGTAGATCACTTTGAATATTTCTTGCCACTCCCTTCTGGCCTGCAGAGTTTCTGTTGAGAAATCAGCTGATAGTCGTATGGGTTCCCCCTTGTAGGTAACTAACTGCTTTTCTCTTTCAACTTTTAGGATTCTCTCCTTGTCTTTTGCTCTTGGCATTTTAATTATGATATGTCTTGGTGTGGTCCTTCTTAGGTTCCTTTTGTTTGGAGTTCTCTGCGCTTCCTGGACTTGGAAGTCTATTTCTTTCACCAGGTGGGGGAAGTTTTCTGTCATTATTTCTTCAAATAGGTTTTCAATATCTTGCTCTTTCTCTTCTTCTGGTATCCCTATAATTCTGATGTTGGTATGCTTGAAGTTGTCCCAGAGACTTCTTACACTGTCTTCATACTTTTTGATTTTTCGTTTTTTTGTTTTGGCTTTTTTGGCTGGGTGGGTTTTGCTTCTTCATATTTCATATCTTTGACTTGATTCTTGCGATCCTCTCGTCTGCTGTTGGATCTCTGTATATTATCCTTTATTTCAGTCAGTGTATGCTTAATTTCTAGCTGGTTCTTTTTCATATTCTCGAGGGTCTCACTAAATTTATCAGCAGTTTCTAGAAACTTCTTGAAAAACCTAATAATCGTGGTTTTGAACTCTATATCCAGTCGTTTGCGTTCCTCCATTTCTGTCTTTTGTGATCTGTTTCTTAGTCTCCGCATTTTGGCTTTCTGTGCTAGGTGTCCTATATAGGGCCCAGTGATTCAGCCTCCCCAATCACCTGGGGTGGACACTCTTGTTATACACCTTTGAAGGCTGGGTGCACAGTCTTGTTGTAGTTATCACTGGGAGGTATCACTGGAAGGAAATGACCTGCAGGCCTTTCTCCTCATTGTTTGGAGTTTGGATCTATTGGAGTTCTGTCCCAGTTGCAGACCCTTAGGTTATGCTGCAGGCAGGCAGGTGCACAGCTTGGGCGGGGTTGTAGGTGGGGTGGGGCAAGATCTCAGAATCACCGGGGGTGGAGCGACTCACAATGGCATCCCTTCTGCTGATGCCGCAGTTTCTACCCGGTTTGGCATCTCCAAGCCCTGGGGTATGCGCACAATTCTCAGTCCCAGAATCTCTGGGTCAGTGATCGCTGCGAATAGCAGTGCTAGAACGCCACTGGTCTTCCGCCGCTCTGTTGCCCTACAGCCCGCGTTGCATTCAGTGCGACCCGGGAGTTTATAATCTTCCAAGCCTTGTACCTGATCGCCACTGCCACCCTTTCACCCGCACCGCCGCACGCCGTGCCGCCGCCTCCGTTTCGCGCGTCCGTACCTTTCAGTTTGGGTGCGCCAGGAGCTTCTATTCAGTCTCAAAGCACTCCTCTTGCCTTCTAGATGTAAAACTTCCCCTCCCTTGGTTCTAGAAGATGGCCGTTTATCTGTATAGTTGTATTTCTATAATGTAGGTGTGGAGGCTGTGCATTTAGGTATATAACTCATGCCGCCATCTTGGTTCTCTCTACCATTCTTTAAGCCAGTTCACAATCACTGCTCAGATGGGGAGCCCTGCCCTGTGCTCTTTAGCGCTGTATTTCTTAGGTGTTTGACACACCCTGACTCCTATCGGACTCTTATCTCCTCAGGGATGAAGGCTGGAATGAGTGGCTGGAATGGGTCTTGAACTGCCCTGTCTCACTCCACCTTTGTGCCACAGGGCTGACCGGATGCTGGATGCCACTTGAGCTCTGCTTCCTGAGTCACAGCCTGGGGAAGCCAGGGGCAGGGAGGGAGTGAGCTGGACTCTGCAGCCGCAGCTCAGCCTTGGTCCCCACATCAGGGCAGGACCTTGCAAGCTGGTGGAGAGGAGCAGCTGGCCCGAGCATCCCCTCCCGCTCACACAGAAGGCCTGGACCGTCCAGGACACACTGTTTTTCATTTCCATTTATGCACTGTGGGATTCGGAGTGATGATTTCTTTCCTGTTCAGGCCAAGGTTCCCAGCAGAGCAGAGGAGACATCAATTCATTTAACAGATATTTGTCACACACCCCATGTGCATCATGTTCCGAATCCCTGGGCTCTGCATCCTGAGTTCTCAGAAGTAACAGGCTCTGTACTGTACCACTGGGGCTCCCAGCCTTGTGACAAGGCCAGCCCCCCTCCTTTTCCTCTCTGGACTGGTCTGTGAGAGGGGTGAATGAAACCCCATCTCTGTGCAGGGCTTTGTCTTCTGGGGAGGGAGACGGCTGACATAAAACCCAGGAGAATCTTACTAGTTTTCTGTTTCCAACCTCAGAGCATTCCCGGGGGCTGGGGTGGGCCCTCACGTGGGTGGTCTCACTGCATCCAGCTGGGGAAGGAACAAATGGATGTTTCTCATGTGTTTCTTTTCTTTTATAAAATGGCTCAAAGGGTCTCGAAGCCTCCAGTGCTCTGTGGTAACAACCAGAAACAGCAGGCTAAGCATCAAGATGGGGGAGGGTCCAAGGGAAGGAGACTTTCGCCTCTCCCTGCCAGGTGCTCCTGGTGAATTAGGATCGCTGTGGTCCTGGGATGCCCCTCCTGGCACACTGCTTCCATCCTCCCAACCTCCTACCTCTCTGATCCAGAGACCGGCTGTAGAAGCAGGCAGAGGCCCAGTTCAGAGTGGCGGGCTTCATGTTCTGACCGCTCATTGAAGAGGCAGCCCTGTTGTTATGAAGCAGAGACCAGGCTTTAGGGTGGGACTGCCTGGGTAAGGGTTGGGTTGTCTTGGGCTAGTAATGTGATCACTGGAGCTTTCTTGTTGGAAACATGAGTGTAAGCTGGGCGGATAGACTGAAAAACATACTTACTGCCCTTTGCACAGTGTCTGGCATAATGTCAGCCAACTCAATAGATGTCGATGAATACAGTTACCTACTTCTTTTACTCTTCCCATCATGCTTCAGGGTGTTCTGTGCATTATTACCTCTGTATGTGCTGCAGCTCAAAATTTAGGAATTTTGTCCAGGGTTAGCTGAACCCTCCTGCCACAGGAGCTGGCTTATCTGGGGCAAGTCTTGGCTCAGGCTGACCCCCTGCTGTTGCCCTCAGCCATTGCTGTTGGGTGTAATGAGTTCTCTACACATTGATGCTCAGAGTGTGGTCCACTGGCATCACCTAGAGGCTTGTTAGAAATGCAGCATCCCAGGCCCCTCCAGACCGACTGAAGGAGAATCTGCATGCTAATGTAATCCACCTTAAAGTTCGAGAAGTCTGCCTGCCGTAGGTTCAGCTCCTGAGGACAGAGCCTTCACTCTGTTTTTGTTATGGTGGGGAAGAGGGTACGTATGCGCAGAGGAGGGGAGGGGAGTAGGCAGGGGAGATAACTGAAAACCAAAAGACTTGACCTCTGACTTTCTGCCTCCCAGTGGTTATCATACTGAACCTGCTGACTGTCTTTACCGCACACCCTCCATACCAGGCTACAATAGGACTCAACAAATCTTTGAACAAAGACAGAAAACCGTTTCCATGTAAATGTGAGTTTCCTCTCATTGGTTCTGAAGCCCAGGCGCAAATATGGCTGGGGTGGTAGGAGCGCCTAGGGTGACTTGGTACAGACTAGAAGGAGAGCAAGACTTGCTCTCCTTCGATCTCACTGGGTTTCCTTCTCAGTTTCCTGGCTGCCTCCCTCCATTTGCCTGCTCTCAGTGTGGTATTACCCGGTGCCTTGGTCCTCGACTTCTGTCTCCACTGTACTCATCCCCACAGATGATGTCAGGTCCCATGGCTTCACACTTTCATCTCCGGTCCGTACGTCCTATGATAGTTGCCGGTTGGACATCTTCATCTAGGTGTCGTCTTGGCTGTAGGCAAAGACTGAGACAGGGATTCTGGGGCATGGCTTTATTGAGGGCATGCTCTATGGGGAAAGGGACTGAGGGAGGCAGGATAGGGTAGGAAAAGAGGCTAAACAAGAATGTGGTGCTACTCCCTTACCTGTGGAATATAACTGAGGCAAAGCCGTAGAACCAGAGAGTAGAACGGTGGTTACCAGGGGCTGGGATGGAGAAATGGGGCAATGTTGGTCAAAGGGTATAAACTCCTGTTATACGAGGAATGAGTTTTGAGAATTGAACACAGAGCACAGGGACTATAGTTAATGTGTACTAGAAAGTTGCTAAGAGAGTAGATCTTGTGTTCTTACCACACACAGAGGTATCTGTGTGAGGTGATGAATATGATGTTAATTTTATTGTGATCATTTCACAATGTACACATGTATCAAAATATCATGTTGTACACCTTTTATTTGTCAATCGTACTTCAATAAAACTGGCGGGAAGGATGTGGTTCAAGGTAATGTCTAACATTGGCCTGATCTACTGGGTGGAGCAGAAAGGGTGTGTATATAACCTCCCTGTTATCCCCTGGTGAGGTGGCTGCCTTCATCAAGGCAGTTCTGCAGAGAGAATCTGCGGTGCCTTCAGTAATTGGTGGATGGGTGCTCCAGCTTGAATAGAGGATCTGCATGGGGTGCCAACGGCAGCTACTTGCAATGTCCAATAAGCTCTATAAATTAACAAACCTCAAATTGCTCTTCCCTTGCAAACTTCCCTTGCCTTTCCCCCAGACTTTGCTATCTCAGTAGAAGGCACCATTGCTCACCCATTTCTCAAGCCAAAGATCTAGAGATCACTCTTGGTTCTTTTTTTCCTCTTCTCAGCTACCCACAAATGGTCCATTAGCAAATCTTGTTGAGTCTGTCTTGGAACTATAGCCAACCTTCCTTGACTTCTCTCTCTCCACTTAAATCATCCTATTCTGAACTGCCTGGATAATCTCAATAACCTCAATATTGGTCTTCCTGCTTTTTAGTATGGAGATTCCCACATACCTCTTGCTCCTACACATGCATAGCCTCCCCATTATTTATATTCCCTACCAGAGTGCTACATTTGTTACCATTGATGAACCCACATAGTTCACTCTTGGTGTTGTGCACTCTCTAGGTTTGGACACATGTATAATAATATTTACCTATTATTATGAAACCATATAGAGTATTTTCATTGCCCTAAAAATTCTCTGTGCTCTGTCTGTTCATTCCCTACCCCCACCTCACTGGTCTTTTTACTATCTCTACATTTTTGCCTTTTTCAGAATTTTATATAGTTGGAATCATACCCCATACAGCTTTTTTCATACGGGATTCTTTCACTTAATAACATGTATTTAAGGTACTTCCATGTCTTTTCATGACTTGATAGCTCATTTCTTTTTAGTGCTGGATAATATCCCATTTTCTGGGTGCACCACAGTGTGCTTGTTTGTTTATTTATTTATTAATTATTATTTTTAGAGAGAGAGAGGAAGGAAGAGGGAGAGAGAAACATGGATATCAGAGTGAAACATCAATTGACTGCCTCCTGCACACCCCCTACTGGGGATTGAACCCTCAACCTGGGCATGTGCTATGACTGGGAATTGAACCTGCAACCTTTCAGTGCAAGGGTATGATGCCCAACTAACTGAACTATATGGGCCAGGGCACCACAGTTCATTTATATATTCACCTACTGAAGGCCACCTTGGTTGTTTCCAAAATTTGGCAGTTATGAATAAAGCTAATGTAAACATCAGGTTTTTGTATAAACATAGGTTTTCATCGAAACCTTTGGGTAAATACCAAGGAGTGCAATTGCCAGATCATATGGTAATAGTATGACTAGTTTTGTAAGAAACTGCCAAACTGTCTTTCACAGTGGCTGTACCATTTTGCATTCCCACCAGCAATGAATGAGAGTTCCTGTTGTTCCATATCCTCGTCAGCATTTGGTGTCTGTGTTGTGAGTTTTGGGCATTCTAATAGGTGTGTAGTGGTATCTCGTTGTTTTAATTTGCATTTTTCTGATGACATATGCTGTGGAACATCTTTTCATGTGCTTATTTGACATTTGCATATCTTCTTTGGTGAGATATCTGTTAAGGTTTTTGGCTCACTTCTTAATGGGTTATTTGTTTTCTCATTAGGGGTGAATCTTTAAAAAAGAAGTGTATCCAATCACACCATTTCCTTGTGAAAACCCTTCAGCACCTTCTCATGGCACTGTGGATGAAATTCATACTCTCACCCTGGCCCATGGAGAATTCTCCATAACCTGACCTCTGCCCCTCCCACACCCTCTCCCACCTTGGGCATCAGGTTGGATGCGATAAGGTAGGTGAGATAGGACATGGCTCAGATATTTGTGCATCTTTCTCCTCCACTAGCTTGGGAGGCTCTTGAGGGGAGGAGCCATGATTTCCCCTTGATTTTTTGTTGGCAGCTCATTCTTGACATTCTAGTCTATGCTCAATTGTCACCCCCCCATCTCTCCTTGACCACAAGATCCAGTCACTTGCTATGCCATCCCCCTGATTTATTTCTTCAGAAAAAAATTACTGTGAAATCATCTGTACACTTATTTGTCTACTTGTCTGGCCCAGACCACGAAGAGGCTCCGCCTGTGAGAACAAGGCCATGTGTATCATGCTCAGGGCTGCATCCCCAGCACTAAGAAAGTGCCAGGCACACAGTAGGCTCAAATATTTGTTGATCAATGAACACTGGGAGAAGTGGGCAAAGATGTGAGTGCTGCCCGCTTTCTGGAATCTTCATGGGCCCATTTAAGGTCAGGCAATTCTATCTGGAAAGTTCATTGTAAGTTAGAAGTTGTTCTTTTTCCAACTTTCTTCTTATCAAAATAAGCAGAGCAGGAAATGAGACCCGGCTTCCGGCTTCTACTTCAGACCACCAGGAAAAAAAAGACGGATTTGGAAAAATCTGAGCACTGAAGTAGTGTCCGGCTCTTCCCTCCTTGAAGACACACCTCCCCAGGGGGCTTGCTCAATGCCCCATGAGGGCATCCTCTCAGGAACCCTCTGGCACCGGGGCCTGTGGACCTGGCTAATATCACAGCCTTTAAAATCTTTTTCCATCTTCCTGACTTAGCGTTACCCAAACCCTGATGAAGTCTGGAAGTTGCGTGTCCAGAGAACAAACACAAATGAACTATGTTCTCCCGGATGACAACTTTGAAGAACAAGAGGCAGAATTTTCCTGAAGGGAGAGTCTTAGGACAATCATGACGTTAAGCTAGTCGGGCCCCTGAATGGTGTTCTGAAGTGAAGTTTTGGAAAGAGGAGGCTCAGTGTGGGGGCCCATCACCCCCATACAGACAGCTAGGTTGGATCTTAGTGTTTGATTCTGTATCTGGGGCCAGGAGAGACTGACCCATCCTCCCCACTTCAAGTTGCAGGTCAGGCTATGGGTCTGGGCAGACTGCTGGTCTGGTACATAAGAGCAAGGGGAAGGGAAAGTGGAAGAAACAGGACTCGATGGCTGGGCAGTGGGCGCAGGAGACATTTGAGTTCCTTCTCTCACTGTATCTTCCCGTCGTGGCCCCCAGTCCTAGAGGCTCTGAGAGGATCGTCAGGAGCCAACACTGCTGACAGCCCTGTTCATCTGCCCCAACCCAGCTTCCTCTCTTCACACTTTCTGCCCCTTACAGGGCAGAGGTGGGGACCATGCTTCCCTGCTCACCACTGTCACTCCTGGAACAGAGTGATACGCCGGCACCAGGTAACCATGCTCGGATGCTGAAGGGTGGAAAGCACATTGCAGTAAGAAGACCTCATTGAAAACCATGTTCTAGCCCTTCTTTACGTGGTGATCTTCACCTCTCGGGACCTCAGTTCAGCTCTGCCCAGGATGGCTCAGAGGTTGCTCTAAGAACGCGAACATGGTTACAATGATGATAATGGCTGATATTGCTCAAGAACTCAACCTGTGCCAGGCACGATGCTCCGTTCTCCACAGGTCCTTCACTTTGCTTACCTCATCCATAGCTGATGGTTCTATTTTCATGCCCATTTTATAGCTCTGGGAACTGAGGCACAGATAAGTTCAACAACGTGTCCAAGGCCACAGACTAAAGTGAGGGATCGAACCCGAGCATTTCTTTCCTGTGACCAGTTGAGATCAGAGATGCAGAGCGTGCTTTGTCGAGTGCAGGCTAGCCGCCAGCTGTTGCAGTGTCGCGCATCGGAGGCGACTTCAGGAGGCCCAGGCCTGGGGTTCGGACTGGGAAGTCATTGACATCTCAGCACTTGCTGTGTGTGTGCTGGGCCCACAATCACCAAATGGGAAGGGCTTTCGCGTCTGAGAGCGTGAGGGGCTGGCAGCATGGGGAGTGGAGCCCGTGAAATGGTAAGAGGACACCTCCCTTTCTGGCCAGAAAACCTCAGAAGAGGTGCAGGCTGCTTGGGCAAAGACACTCTGTGGCAGTTCTCTGGTTTTCTGGAGGGAGGCTGGAAGGACCCGTCCTCCTTCCCTGCTCACACCGGAACCAAGTACTTGGCAGGGTTTTCGAGCCACCTCGGCCGGGGGGAATGGAGCAGAGTTCCCTCCTGTCCTGTAATGTGAGCGAAGGGGGAACCCTTGAGGAAACCAGGAGGAGAATAACCAGGTGGGGGCCAGTGTGGAGACGAAGATAGGGAGACAGGGAACTGGGCAAGGAGGATTGCTGGGCTGGATGCGGTGGGATTCCTGCTGAAGAGAAGAGATGCCTCCAGTAAATCCAGGAAGCTTCGGACTGAGGCCCAGATCGGAGGAAGGACTTGCTCAAGGCCTGGCGGAGGCTGCGTATCCCTGTGGATGTTTGTAGCTGACACCCAGGTTGGGGAGCAGGAGGTTGGATAGGCCTCTAGGTAGCCTCTGCCTCCAGGGAGCAGGCAGGCTTCCCCGTGTGCAGCTCTGATTGAGTTTGAGATTTGCCTCGTCTGTATTAGAGATGGTTTTTCTTAGCAAATCGCAACTTTTTCGGAAAGTGAAAATGCAGTCTCTTCATAGCCTGGGTCAGCGTGATCCCCTGTCAGTTTATGCAGTGTGTTTGAGGACCGGGCCGCAGCCAGCCAGGGCGAGGGTCCCACCCAGCACACATGGATGTAGCTGGATTTGCAAATGCCAATGTGGCTCCAGCTCGGGGTCTTCTGATCCTTGGTGCATGGTGTGTGTGTGGCCTTGGGTCTCCTTTGTGCCCCACTTTGGGGTTTTTTTTCCATGGGCCCCTTTTCTGTTGCCTGGGATCTTGATTTCAGAGTGCAAACTAAAGAAGACTCCACCTCCCATAACAGTTTGGGAGAAAAATCTAGATTAATCCATTTTGCCCAATTAATGTGTTTGTTTGGGTATAGTTACTACTATTACATCTCTTCAGAGCCCAAATAGTTAAATCGTGCACATCTATGCTTCCTATGCTTATGTTTATTTTCCTTTATCGTAGATTCAGTTTGAGTCTGAGGGCTGTGGAATGGTCCTAATACACACAGCTAACGTTTATTGAGTACCAGGCGTTGTGCGAGGGTGCTTTATATGCATTGTCCCACTAGAACTCAACAGCAAATTCATGGAATGGACATTATTCTTATTTTGCAGGTGATGAGGCTGAGGCTCAGAGAGTTTAAGTGACCTGTCCAAGGTCACACAGCAAGTATGTGGTGATGATGGGATTTGAAAACCTGGTCTTGTCTGATTCTAAAGGACATATTCTTAAATATTGCCCCACACTGGCCACAGAAATGTCTGAGATACTGAATGCTTTCCAGGATGCTGGAGGGCATGTTTTAAAGAGATGTTCTAGAAGCCATTTGAGAGTTAAGCCTGAACACAGGGTATTGAATCTTCGAGGCTCCTTTAAAAATCTGAGTCCCCCGAAGAGTGGGATGTTCTCTAGGGGAAAAGTACAAATCAATAAAGAGTGTCCTGGGTCCGGATTAAGCCCAAGTGGGACTTCTGAGTAGTAATTGGGAGTGTGGCCAGGAGCCATGGGGCTCGTTTCTCCGAGCAGCCATGGAAGGAGGCAGGCCAGGGCTGTTGGGCTGGCGAAAGAGGAGAGAAGCAGTCTTGTAAGGAAAGCTCTTCCAGGTGTCTGTGCCAGGCGGGGGATAGTCTTGCTTCTGGAGGTTCAAGTAAGGTCTGGTGCAGAACTCAATGAGGGCCACTCAGCTCCTCCCTGAAGGAGGTGGGGGCTGGCCAGCGGCTGTCGTATCTCCTGAGAGAGCAGCCCAACCCTCAAGTCCATCCTGCAGACTGGGCTGCAGCATCCACATGTGCTTCTGCTGCCTGGCTTCTGGACCATTCCTGGCTCCGTTCCATCTTCTGCTTCCCACCTCCCCTTGCCTCCTAGGGACTGGCACCCCTGATGGGCACTGACCATCTCTGCACATCTGCAGCCAGGTGAGAGTGGCCGCACAGTGGGTCCCATGGACCGCCCACTTGAGAGGTCCACGTGGCACTTCCCTTGTGCCACAAACATTCCTGAGGACAGATGGCGGTGTGCCTGGGAGGAGGGTTAGGATATACCGAGTCCTCTTTGGGGAACATTAGTTTAAATGGCCTGAACCAAACTATGGCTTTGGGAAAGATGTCTTTTTCCTGTTGGCAGCCGACAGGGTGCAGAGTAACACCACCCAGTCACTTCCAAATACTTCTCCTGGGTAGGAGCCAGCCCCAAGGTCCCTGGGCTGGAGCTTGGAAGGTCAGAGTTGGGAAGAGGGGCCCTAGGGACACTAAGGAATGGGTTAGGGATCCAGAGCGGCTGGCCTCTGGGCTGGGCGTTGGAAAAGCTCCCTCTCCAGGGAGGACCTGGACAGACCGTCCCCTAGGAGGCTGGTTGGCGAGAGAGCATCCTAAAGCTTGCTCCCTGACAAGGACACTCGCCCCAGCGCCCGAAGCAGCTCTTGGCCCCGAACAGGGAATGCAGGCAATGACCTAATTATATCACATTTACTGAATTGGGCTGGAGCCGGAAGATAGTGACAGCTGATTCCAGAACCTTCTCTCCACCGTCTCCTAGGTTGATTCTTTCTTTCCATCTGCACTGCCACTGGGTAGCCCAGGCCTCTGTCAACACTCAGGCCTAGATTTCTGCCAGCGGCTCTTCACTGTCTATTTGCATTTATTTCTCTTTCTCCTTTAGTGCCCTTTACCCACGTTGGCCAGAATAACCAGCTGAAAACCATAGTTTTGCTGCAAAATAACTCTTCAAGATACAGTTTTATCTTACTGTTTTACTTCCAGTGACTCTTATTGGAAAGAATGGGGTCAGATGGCCATTTTAGGGTCATAATAACATTATTCTCCCATTTAAAAAATTCATTGTTACTATTTTCATAAAACAAATCAAAGACACTTTTTGGCTGTAGCTAGTAACAGTTTAAACAATTTTATGACTTTTTAGAACTTAAATATTTTCCACTTCTTTTTGTCATCATTCTCGATGATCCCGCTGTGGTTGGAAATATGAAAAATAATATGAAATTAGAAAGAAAGGCACTCATGCAAATGTAAAATATAAAGAAAATGTGGCTACTTCTCAAAATAGCCAAAGTTTAACTTTGCAAACCAGTCTCCAGGATCTTCAGTGAGAAGAGGTGAAACTATGGAATGCAGTTTGAAAAACTTTTTTTAGTTGATAATAGAAGAACTTTTAAAATGCTGACCTACTCTTTTGTCCTTGAGTCAACCTATGATAGTAGAATTGCTATATTTTCTCGTCTAACAGATGAGGAAATTGAGACTCAGAGGGAAATATCTTGACTGAGATCCACAGTCCAGGGACTGGAGCTTTTGACACCCGTGTTTTCTGCCTGGTATGGTGCATAAGACCTTCCCAAACAGCACTTCCTGGCTGCGTCCTGTGAGAGGCTCAGATCTGGTCTTTGTTAACAATAGACCCGCTGGTTGACCGTTGGGGTATTGAGTTAGATTGGCATCCATCTTCCTTCCCACCCCATAAATAAGGGCAACCTCGTTCCCCTACATCAGAAATAGCATGGCATCGACTCTGAACTTTGTCCCTGATATTTTCACCTCATGTTAGAAAGCAGCCCCCAAGAGACAGAGTGACCCCTAATCCAGCCACAAGAGCTGGGAAAATGGGTGGAGCTGGACCACTGGGGTGAAAGTGTTGGGTTCTGGGAAAATTGCTGCTGGTGACCAGGTGCCGTGGCCTATGAATGGTCCAGAATCTTTGCTTATTTCTGCTCTTCCTCACAGCCCTCCTGTCCTGTATTTTTTTTTTTTAAGGGGAAGGGATGGAGGAGGTGAGAATGTGATGGTTGAGTATTGGAAGTCTACATTCTCTTTACTCATTTTCTTTAGTGTGAGAACATAACCATATCAGATGAAATTTTTATTTTTTATTAAAAATTTTAATTGAATTTATTGGGGTGACATTGGTTAATAAAATTATGTAGGTTTCAAGTGTATAATTCTATAATATAGCATCTGTATATTGTATTGTGAGTTCACCATGCAAAGTCAAGTCTCCTTCTGAGACTGAATTTTTAAAATTGCCAAACCTTTACATAGTCCCAGGCTAGAGTGGGTAACTGTAATGGGTATGCGCATGATTCTTTGTTCCTTGTTAGCTGGAATATTATAGATTCTCATGTCTGGGCTGGGGTTCTGACTGTGTGGCCTTGAGCAATTGCTTAACTTCTCTGAGCCTCTATGTTTTCTCATTGACAAAGCGGGATGCAAAGTATTGCCTCTTGGGTTATTGTCAGGATCAATTAATATATTTTATGTAAAACTGGAGTCCTGATGCACAAAAATTCATGCAAGAATTAGGCCTTCCTTCCCCCAGCTGCCAGCACTGGCTTCCCTCTGGCACCCAGGACCAGGCTCCCCTCCTCCGTCCCCCCGCCGGCACCCGGGACTAGGGTGGCTTCTCTCTGGCCCCAGCTTCATCAGGAGGGATGTCTGAAATGACATCTGGTTTAATTAGCATATTACCCTTTTATTATTATAGATACCACTCCTTGTACTGTGCTTGGCAATTAATGAGAACCCCTCCAAATTTATTTTTGGTGTGGCCTTGTTCCCTCAACTCTCTCTTAGAGTGCTTTTAAGTTTTAGCTCTGCGTTTAGGTGCTTTATAGTCAAGATTAGGTCAATATAGACTTCTTTCTTGGAACTTCTGCACTAACGTACAGTGCTTTGAGGCAGTTTTCTGGTGACTGCTGATACCCTAGCAGATTCAGATCTGGCATAGAGAATCTATTTCAAGGAAAGAGGCTTCTGCATTGGAAACGCTTTAAAATACACCAGCACTTGGGAGGATATATTGTATTGAGGTATAAAAAGGCAACTTGGAAGTTGTCTTTTTCTCCTTCCCTGGAAGTTTCTTATGCAAGACCAAGTGTTCTAGCATGTCACCCTTAGCTGTCCTCTTAGGGGCCTGGCTGTGGGTGGTTGCCCTGGATCTGGACTGAGCCTGAGGCCTCTGATTAACTTGAGCAGCATCGGGAGGTGGTCAGGGGCCCTAAGGAATCCCTCTTCCAGTGAGTTTTCTGGGTTCTCTTTAGAGTCAATCTCTTTTCCTGGATCAGCTCAGCAATGGCATTTTCTTTGGTGGGGGGCACCTATGTGTGACTCAGGCCAAGAAGAACCTTTCCCAAGGAATTGACTACATGTGGTGGCACATCCTGCTTTGTCTTATTCCTACTCGGAGCTCCGTGCCTGGGACTCAGCTCTGTCTAGAAGGACGTCATCTGTATGTGGAATACGGACAACAGGATTGTAGACTCAACACAGCCCACAAAAGCAGGGGCCATGCCCACAAAGGGGTTCATACATATTTATCCAGTGAGTGAATGTGGCAAGTTGTAGAGCCAAGACACAATAATTTGCAGATTTTGATTTATTTTGCAAGGAACTAAATGCAAGGACGTTTTTGTTCTAAAGGCATCTTCAGGGATGACAGGAGTGGCCTTCTGCTTTCCTTCCACACCTGAAGCTACAGCAGCTTGTCCTCCAAGGCCTTATGTTTAGCCATGTGATTTCCACTCCTTCCCATTCGTCCAGAAGACAACATAGCCGCCATCCGCCTCCCCTGTAGTCTGATGGCTGATGAAAAAAAGGCTGCCGAATGCTGTTGGTGAGCCCTGTCACTGGGTGGAACATTAGTTTAAATGGCCTGAACCAAACTGTGGCTTTGGCAAAGATGTCCCAGAGAAGGCTGGAGACTCCCTGGCTGTGCTGTCCAAATTGAAAGGGAGACGACATGGTGATGAGGCTGTTGGCGGGATAGAGGCTGCGAAGTTATCACAAGGCCCCACATGTCACCATGTGGAAAGTTACTGGGTTATTCTGTGCCCACTTTACCAGAGTTGTGTGTGTGATGCAGAAGAACAGGACACTTGATCAGTCTCGGGAGAAAAGGAGCTAAGAGGAAGACGCCCTTCCCTTCCCACTTCCAGTCCTGGCTTTAAATGGGCCACTGGCTCTTGGTCTTCCATGTTCCTCAAGGTGACACTAGAGTCCAGGGTACAGCATGGGGGCAACTTTGCTGAAGAGGCAGGTCTGGGTCAATCTATTTGGAGTTTGGTATGTGCTTCACTCTCAGCCCCTTTAAATGCATAGTGCAGGAAACTTGGAAAATAAAGAAAAATGCAAAGGAAAAACAAGCCAACCCATCTGTGTTCCTACCTTAGATAGATACCACTGTTAACATTTTGGTGTATTTCCTTCTATATTTGCTTTCTTTCTCTGGAGCGGGAGGAATATGTACCTATGTATATATGTGCACATTTATGTATGCATATATGTATGTATATTGTCTGTCTATACATACATGCATATATGTTTGATAGTCTGCTTTGGTTTTATTTAACTTTGTATTGTGAGCATTTCATTGGCCAATTAAAAAGTCTTGAGAATGCCTTTGGAGCCTGGAATAAAAGTGTGTAGTGCCAAGTCTTAGAGCCCAGGCCTTGGGAGTCACAGGCTTGCTTGGTATGCTCCGAAGGGTCTCCCCAGCAGACTCGGCCATGCCATCTCATTTGCCTCCCAGATGGGAGCTGCTGCAAAGAGAAGTGTCCTCTCCATCAGCTCTAGTGTTCCGGGGAAATATGGCCTGATGGGTCATAAATGCCTGTCATAGAAGAAAGAGATCCTCAAAAGTCAAACACAGGTTTTTATCCTTAAAAAAAAAAAAAAAAAAAGACTTTGTGCCCAGGAACTAAAAAAGTTGGAAAATGGAAGGACCTTCTTTTCTCTGCCTTGGGAGTGGGCTAGCTTTGGTTTTCTACTAACCTTCCATTCCTGCCTGTAGAATTTGACATGGTTCTTTCTATTTACTTTTCCTTGACCCAGTTTGGGTCTATAGGATTTCCCTCCTGCCCAGAACAGCCTCACACTGTGTGAAGTAAGACATGAGTCTGGGCTCTGGACAGCAGTAATTAATCCTTGTCTGCGCAACGCAGTGGGGATTTTCAGCCGGAGATGGCCTGACAGCACTAGGTTTTATGGCACCCGGCAGTCCCACCTGGGCCAAACTATTTCTTCTTCTCTTTTATCAGTAGGTGTGTGTGTATATATGTGTGTATCTGTGTGTGCATGTGTGCGTGTGTGCATGTGTATATGCATGCACACACACTAAGAGGCATGAATGCTTATGCTCTGTTTCATGATCTGAGGGCCACCTCCAGCACAGCAGGATCTCAAGATGACAGTGGAAATCGCAATAAAAGGAAACACAGTCTGAGCACACACAGCCCTAACATAATTTGAAGACATAGAAAGATTAGGATTTCCTTTTCTGTTTGTTTTAGTCTGTACTTGCTCGGCATCCATCCCCAGGGCGTAGTGCTGTACGAGAGGATTTCCTCAAGTGCTCTGGATAAATCGTCTCTTTCTCTGTTATCTCCTTTGTCGATGTAGATTGCTCCTCTGTGTAAGTGGATACAAAGATGAGCCTCTGTGTATATATACACCACAGTGTCTTGCTCAAATGAAACGGGCATTAAAATGACATCTTCCTCGTGGTAATCCAATGACATTGAAAGCATACCAATTTCTCTAGTTATGATGGATCCACGAGATCATTCCCAGAGTCTGGGAGGGTAAATTTCTCCTATCTCTTCTTGCTACTGTGTTTAAACTTTGGAAGTATTTATTTATTTATTTATTTATTTATTTATTTATTATTTTTTTATCGCGGTTGGGCTATGGTAAGGCTGTTTTGGGTTGCTTTGTGTTGATAAGGGGAGCAGTAACTGGTAGCAGCTGGAGGACTCACTGCAAAATATGTGAGCAGACAAGTATCTTCTAAGGTCAGATAAGCAACTGCAGCAGCACTGAGAATCTGAGGGGTAGACTGGTGAGGCTACAGGCAGCCCTTCTAGCAAGATAAGAAAGGAGTCTTGGCCAAGGTGAGAGTCTGCCTTTCGATTAAGGGGCTCAGACCTGAAGGGGCTTTGGGGCCTTGTTGTCACCCAGGATGCTGTGGCTGTTGGTGTGAGGGTGGGGGCATAGAGCAGGCTGAGGGTAAGGGCTCACCTGGCACAACTGGCCTGCTATAGGAGGCACTAGCAGTGTATGGTCATGGCATCTCTGGGTGTTTTGAGGCTCACCAAATGGGGTCTCCATTCACCTTGTTTGGAAACATACTGTGGTGTCCAAGAACTTGAATCTGTCAGGACAGAGAGGAAGACAAAGATGTCCGGTGCTATTTTTTAAAAAATATATATTTTATTGATTTTTTTTTTTACAGAGAGGAAGGGAGAGGGATAGAGAGTTAGAAATATCGATGAGAGAGAAACATCGATCAGCTGCCTTCTGCACACCTCCTCCTGGGTATGTGCCCGCAACCAAGGTACATGCCCTTGACAGGAATTGAACCTGGGACCTTTCATTCTGCAGGCCAACGCTCTATCCACTGAGCCAAACCGGTTAGGGATATGGATATATATATATATATATATATATATCCCCATATTTCCAGCCTCTTCTGTCCGTGATTACAAATATATATATATATATATATATATATATATTTTTTTTTTTTTTTTATTTATTTATTTTTTTTGTGTGTGTGAGTAACTTAGCTACCAGCTTTCTCCTTCAAAGTGCTTGACCCTGTATTTTGAGCCTCACCTGAGGATTTTCCCCCCATTGCTTTTTAAAGAGAGTGGTAGGGAGTTGGAAGGGAGGGAGAGAGAATCATTGATGTGAGAGAGACGCATGGACTGATTGCCTCCCGCACACACCCTGACTGGGGGTGGGGAGCAAACCACAACCCAGGTATGTGCCCTTGACCTAGAATAGAGCCCTAGGCCATTCAGTGTTTGGGCTGATGCTGTAATCACTGAGCAATACTGGACAGGGCTGACCTTATATTCTTGAACAAGGGCTAGTGATTGTGTCCCCCAAACAATACTTATGGGTGTGTGAGTGCACACGATGTGAAGGTGTCCATACGGTGAACACACTCATGCCTCAGCTCCTGAACAGATTCGTGACTGACCCTATCTATAGGGGGGGCTGCCCAAGTCCTACCCCCTTAGACTCTTCACCCTATTCTGGGCCAAGTGTGATTAGCTTTATTTCAGCCACATTGTGAGTTCCTCTGGCATTTTGTTGACCAGCTCGGGAGCCTGTCAACCATGTCCAATATCCCCATATTGGAATATTGATCTCCAGATCTTCGGTTGGCTTTTGCAAACTCTTCCTAATGTTGGGGCTGCTTGTTTTGCCTCCTACAGCCTGCTGTGTGGGCCTGCACACCCATTAGCATCTTTTTCTAGAACCGATATTTCCAGCCTCTTCTGTCCGTGATTACAAAATGGTACCACATTTACCTTTACTCCCAAATTACAATGACTCATCTGCTCAAACAGCAGTCCCCCTGAGCCCCTACTTTGGGGTGCTTTAAATATTTCCACAGGCTAGTCATAATTTTCCCCGTGTCCAGAGGAACATCGTCGCTGGCAGTGCTCGTCATGACAACACCAAGTCTGTGCCAATGGAACTGTCTCCAGCTGCTGCCAAAGCTGTCGCTGCAGCTGCCAGGGCAGGGCTAGGTGTCAGGCAGAGGTGGGGAAAAGGACCTGCCTCGTTTCTCTGTCTCTGTCACCTAAGCCCTGAAATAGTTCTCCGTGTGCCTAGAATCTCTCAAAGTGGTCTCGAACCTCTCTCACCCTTTTCAGCTTCTGTACTTCTTCCTTTGCCCTCACCAAGAATCTCACCAAGTCTCCTGTGAAGACCGTTCTGTGTTGGGACCTTGCCCTTCACAGGGGGTAAGTCACCACCAGCACCCAGCTGAGTCACGACCAATCCTAGTCACCCTTCCTACAGTCATTCCCAATCCTGACCAATCTCCTCACTCGCTCCCCAGTTAGAAAACACATGTCATACGTCCTTGGGCATGAACTGCTACTAGTGATGGTGGGACAGAGTGTGGTGGGGGCAGGGCCAGAGTCAGGGTGTGCAGCAATAATCTCTGGCCCCATCGCCACTAGCTAGGGTACTCAGTGACATGCTAAAGAATTCCAAACTTAGCAATATCCAGTGAGAATTTGGAGCATGTCACTGGGCGGAGCCTGTGGGAGAGTTCAGGGTAACCTTGGAAGGAGCCACTAGCCCTGGTGGAGAGTGAGTGCTAATTCAGCAAACCCTTACTACCAGTGTGTCATTGGGATGAAGGGCGAGGCACTTACATCCAAATAGGTACTTCAGAACACCTTCCCTGTTCTCTTTGCTTTGCACCCCATCTGAGTTCTCTCTTGTAACCCAACATCTCTTGGATGCACCCCAAATACAAGGCCATTGTGCTGCTCCTTGTTAATACCATCAACTTAACCTTTCTTCCCCCCAGTGCTGGTGGGCTGAGAGAACTGAAGAAATCCGAGTCCTGGAGAGCACACTGTATATTTGATGTGCAGTAGGAGGAGTTTTTATTTATCCTGGTGGCAGAGTTTGAGGGGTGGGAGGTGGGGACGGGCAAGTGGCTTTCTCCACGCCCTCGATGGAAAGTTCTGTTGCCTTGTAGTTAGTGACGGGACTGCAAGCAGGAAGTAAAACAAGGGCTTTCACTGACGCTCTGCTGGTGATCAAGGAAGACTGAAACCTCAATAGTTTTTAAGCTGAAGGACTCCACTTAGTCAAATAAATAAATAAATACACACACACACACACACACACACACACACACACACTAGGAGCCCGGTGCACAAAAATCTGTGTACTCAGGAGGTCCATCAGCCCAACCTGTGCCCTCTTGCAGTCTGGGACCCCTCTGAGGATGTCCACCTGCTGGTGTGCCTGGCCAGCCTGGGTGAGGGGCTGATGGCTGTTTGCAGGCTGGCCAAGCTCCCCAGTGTGGATCCTCACTCCATTGGGGTGTGCCCAGCCTAGGTGATGGGCTAAGGGGTGCTTTCAGGCTGCCCACAGTCCCTTCAGGTTTTGGGTCCCTAATGGGGTACCTGGCCAGCCTGGGTAAGGGGCTGATGGCTGTTTGCAGGCTGGCCAAGCCTCCAAATGGGGTCCCTTACCCCATTGGGGTGTGGCCAGCCTGGGTGTGGGTCTGAGGGGCATTTTCAGGCTTTCAGGCTTCCCACAGTCCCTTCAGGTCTAGGGCCCCTACTGGGCTACCTGGCCAGCATGGGTGAGGGGCTGATGGCTGTTTGCAGGCTGGCCAAGCCTCCCAGTGGCAACCCTTACCCCATTGGGGTGTGGCCAGCCTGGGTGATGGGCTAAGGGGCGCTTTCAGGCTGCCCACAGTCCCTTTAGGTTTTGGGTCCTTACTGGGGTACCTGGCCGGCCTGGGTGAAGGACTGATGGCTTTCAGGCTTTCAGGCTTCCCACAGCTCCCATTGACCCAATGTCTCAGCAAGGCTGGCTGGACGCAGGTTCCTGGGTTTTTTTTAATCTTCTATAATTGATACACTGTTCCTTTAAGCCGGGGCCTAGGCAGTTAACGAAACCTCCTCTCTGCTTCAGCTCTGGCTTCTATAATGAAACAATGTTTCCCTTAGAAGTCAGGCCCGGCCTGCTGTTTGCTTCAGCTCCTGAGGCCTCTAGGATTGAAACAATCTTGCAAATATGTTCTTCCCTGGAGTGGAGAGAAGCCCAGGCGGCCCGCAAACAGTTTCACTCCTGCTGCAATGGAAACCGCCTGTTTACTCAGCTCCCTGAGTGCCAGCCTCCATGTTGGCTGGGTTAATTTGCATATAGTCACTCTGATTGGCTGGTGGGCGTGGCTTAGGCATCCCAAAGGGATGGTCAATTTGCATATTATGATTTTATTATATAGGAGGATATATATATATATATAATTAAACATTTTTTCTTTCAATTTTATTTTGCATTGGTTTCAGGTGTATAGCTTAGTGGTTAGACAATCATCTACTTTACATCATGTTCCCCTCGATATTTCCAGTTCCCAACTGGCACCATACATGCTAGTAGTGATTACAATATTATTGACTATATTTCTATGCTTTACTTACTTCCTGTGATTATTGTGTAACTCCCAATCTGTACATCTTAATTCCTTCACCTCTTTCACCCAGTCCCCTGATCCCCTCCCTGCTGGCAACCACCGGTTTGCTCTCTGTGCCTATGAGTCTGTTTCAGTTTTGTTTGTTTTGTTTCAAAGAAATATTTTCATTCCCACGTGTCCTCTACTTCTTCTTCCTTGCCAACATGCGTGTGGCATCCCGCCCGTCCCTCCCGAGCCTCGTGGAAGTCCTGCAGGCTATGCCGAGAAGACAGACCACCTCCCACGGCAGCTGCCCCACTCCCTGCAGATGGCTGTTGGGTTCTCGGTGCTTTAATCTCACTCTCCGGTCTCACCCAGCCACTGCCCTGGCCATGTCCCCCTCCTCCTTCATTCCTCCTGCTGCATCCAGCTGCGTGGCCTCCGAGCGGCCGCTCTGTTGCCTTTCATGCCCCTGCCAGAGGTTTCTGAAGCTCAGGTCTGATCTTGTCTTCTACTTCCTCCACTGGCTTCCAAGTCTTTAAAAAAAAGACAACTGGGAATGTTCAAGATCCTCCGCGATCTCACGCCCAGTCTGGCCCTAGAGCTTTATTTTTCCCATAAATGGTCTTATCTAAACTATCTTTTGAAATGAGTTTGCTTCTTTACTTCTGTGTACCTGCTGCTGCTGCTTAGGATGCCCTTCAGTCGTCCCTTCCTGCCTGTTTAGACCCTTTACAGCCCAGTTCATGGCTCTTGGGGAAGTCCTGGCCCTGTCCAGTCTGCAAACCTCTCACTCTGACCCCACAGGACACAGAGCCAGCTGCTCTGTCCCAGCACTCAGCTCTGTCTGGGGCACCTGCGACCCTCCCCTCCCCTACCCTCCTCTCCTCTCCCCTCCCCTCCCCTCCTCTCCTCTCCCCTTCCCTCTTCTTTTTAAAGAGTTAGCTACCTCATATCTTAGACTTCTTGGCATCTCATCTGCAAATGTTCTACCCTTTTTTCTGTTTGTGACTTAGGCTTTGCTTCCTCGTTGCTGGTTTTGAAAATGTGGTTCCTCTGGAGTTAACTGTATACATGTCAGCATGTCAGTCTTTGCCACAAGCTCAGCCTGTGAGGGGGTGGGGGGGGAGGGGAGCAGAGCCTCTGTTGTTTATTTTTATAACCCCCACTGCACCTAGCGTGATGCCTGGTAATTGGCGGGGGTGGGCAGAGAAATCTCCAGAGGACCTATGGTAGGCCTGCTGTTCAAAACAAACATTCTTTGGAATTATTTTTCGTTAGTGTTATGCGTTCCTTTTTGTTTTGTTTATTGATATATGATTTACATGCCGTATAACTCACCCTTTTTTGGGTGTATACTCTTATGAATTTTAACAGCTTTATATAGTTTTATAACCACTGTCATAGTCAAGAAGGAGAACACCCCTCCCCCCATATTATCATGCTTCTCCCCCTACCTCCTGTCCCTGGCAGGCACTGATCTGATTTGTCTCCATGCGGTGTTGGCTTTTCCAGTCTGTCACTTATAAATGAAATCATGCAGTGTGTAGCCTTTTGAGCCTGGCTCCTCTCACTCAGGATAATGCTTCATATTTTGGAAGTTTGATGACCTGGCCCTAGCCCACACTATTTGCACCCACCTTCCTAATAGACTGGCATGGGCATGGATGGAGGTCTGTGTGAGTTTCAGTCCAGGGGCCCAGCTGCTTTGTCTAACCCACTCCATAATGGCACCTTCCCCGCTTCCCCATAATGGCACCTGGAGTAAGACAGTCTTCTCCCCTGGGTCCTGACCTGTCATCCCCGTGGTTGTGGGGGCCACAGTGGAGGCGGAGAGTTGGGTGGATGGGATAAGTGACCACTAAATTCCTCCTTTGGGGAGGTGATGGGTGGGGTGACGAAGGTCAGGCCTCTCCTGGCTAAAATAACAGAAGTGGTTCCAGCTGCTGAACAGCTGGAGAGGGCTGTCTGCTTTCCCTCAGCGGCGTGAAAAGCCCTTTAATCGCACGGGCGTGCTGTTGTCAGGCCGGCCGTGGAGGTGTGTGGAAGAAGAGCAGAGCTGTGTGGTACGGACCTCGCCTTCCCTCTGACCTTCCTTATCTGCACTCTTCCATCTTCAGAGCCCCCCTCCAGCCCTGCCGGCCGCCTCCTTTGCACCTGTGTAAATGCAGTGGCCATGGGGTCAGGGAAGGGTGAGAGCAGGCTGGCAGAAGCAGGGACGTGGTTCTCAGTGCGGATGATGGATGAGATGGTGGCGGGGTGAGTGATGGTTTAATGGGAAACCGCCCGGAGGAAAAGGCCACCGTTCGGTTTTGCAGGCGAGGAAGCAAGTGACCAGAGGCGGCCGGTCCCTGGTGGGAGAGTAAGAGGCTGAGCTGCAGCTCCATGTCTGGAATGTGCTCTCTCCTTCTTGTCCCAGGTGCAGGCTCCGGGAGTGGCTCCCTGCCCCCCTTCCTTCAATAGCAGAGTCACCTCCCAGAAATGCTTTGTAGGTGCCTGAGTTTAAAAACTTGAGCAGGGCCCTAGCTGGTTTGGCTCAGTAAATAGAGCTTCAGCTTATGGACGGAAGGGGCTGGGGTTCGATTCTGGTCAAGGGCACATGCCTGGGTTGTGGGCACGATCCCCAGTGGGGGACATGCAAGAGGCAGCTGAACAATGATTCTCCATTATCACTGATGTTTATCTCTCTCTCTTTTCCTTTCTGAAATCAATAAAAACATATTAAACAAAACCAAACCTGAGCTGGACTTTGATTTATAAACAAGATGGGAAAAGTATCCCTCCCGTAGGAAAGCTCTCTCTGTTTGCAGAGCCCTTCTTCTCTCCTGTCCACTGGAGGGGCCGTGGCCAGAGCTAAGAGCAGAGCTCCCTCCACTCCTGGACAGCAGTGCCCCCCCAGCTCCAGGGCTCAGGGCTGGACACCTGTGAGGAAGCGTGTGCTGCTGCAGGAGAATCTGGGCTTTGCAGGCAGGCTGGGAGGCGTGCTCCACCACTTGCTAGCTCAACCTGGCTGGGCCTCAGCTTCCTCCTCCTCCTTCCAGTCAATACTGATCGAGCTCCCCCTGTGGGCAAGGCCCTGCTGGGCACTGGCACTGGGGATCCAGCAGCGTGGCACCCAGCAGATCTTGGTTCCTTCCACAGGGAGTTTATGGGTGTGAGCAAGAAACATAATGGAACAATTAGTCATTTAATTACAAGTGTCACAAAGGCCACAGAGGAAAGCAGAGTGGGTATGGAGGCTCCTCGCAGGAGTCCCGGCCTCCTGGGGAAGTAAATGCCCCAAGGAAGCCGCCTGTGCTCTGAAATCAGAAGGGTGAATAGGAGCGTATGAGGTGGATGCACAGTCCAGGGAGATGGGCCCGCATGCACCAGGTCTGGAGGCAGGCAGGACAGGGTAGTGGGGCTGAGGAATTCTGCCCCACTGGGGGCCCAGGCAACAGGGACCTTTACTGTGTCTGCTCCCTACTCAGCAGACACACATTCCCCTCCCCATTCCTTCCAAACAGGCATTTATGGATGGAGCTGGGAAGCTCACCATTATTTACAACCTTAATTCTGTGGAAAAAAATGAATTCAGGGTGTGAGAAATCTGACTTATAAATGAATCCATTTTATTTATTATCTGGCTGTTGTTCTCACTGGAGTGCATGCATATGGTAGCTGTCAGAAAAGCCAGAGTGCTAATCCCATTGGCTATTAAATTATACTCAGTTCAAGATCAGGCACCCCGGGCAGCTCAGCTTACTGCCTGACCTATGGCTGACAAGACTTGTCTGCAGGGTGGTGGGAAGGTTCCCTGCAGGGCTGTGGGAGGCGGCTCTCAGGCTGAGTCCAGCCTTCTGGGGAGGGAACTCCATGGTGACTTAGTGATGATGTGCATGGCATATGGGTACTGTCTCAGCCCCTTTGGTATATTCTCTTCAATGGCTTTGCTTCAAGGGGAAAAAATGTGGTGTTTATGGTTTTCCTTATCTAATAGATGTTTTTTGAAAGGAGAAAAGGAACACACTGCTTTCCTTACTGCATTTGAGAGCTTTAAGCTTTTGGTGGTATTTGGATAAAGAATATCACTTTTCATAGTAAGTGATAAGAAAAGAAGGAGATTCTCAGCTAGGATATATTTTAGGTAAGGTTTGATAGCCACTCATTCATGTTTCAAATAGGTATTGAACAACTGCAGTCTGTTCAATGGCGGCCGGCAGCTACAGAGCTAGAGCCAATAGGAGGCTTTGTTGCCCTGGCAATGGAGGAAGCTGCCTGCCTAGGCAGGCTATGGCCTCCACTCAAGGCAACAAAGTTTCAATTATAGAAGACAAATAAGCCCCAGAAACCTGCTTCTAGCCAGCCTTGCTGGGAGCTTGGGTGGCTGGGGGCTGTGGCCAGCCTGCAAAACAGCCATCAGCCTCTCACCCAGGATGGCCCCACCTCCATGAGGTGAAGGTCCCTTCTGGGGGGCTTGGCCAGCCTGAAAACGGCCATCAGCCCCTTTTAGGATGGTAACCTCAATGGTTGTATGGTATCTGAACTTGACTGAGGAAGAAAGGTTGGGGGCAAAGAGTCAAAATCTCAGCAAGAGATAAAGGACTGTATGAAGTCATCATGACTAAGAAGAAAACCAGCTGGAGAGAGAGGCCCTGCCAACCCCCAAGCCATTTCCACCACCCCAACTAAGCCAGAGGGTGAAGTCTTTGTGGATGTTTCAGCCCCAGCCAAGCTCCCAACTGAATGCAACCAAGTGTAATCTCAGCAGACACCATGCGGAGCCGAAGAAGCTCCCAGCTGAGCCCAGCCAACCTGTAGAATTGAGAGAAACCATAAATTGTTGTTTGACACCACTACATTTAGGGCTGGTTTGTTTTGCAGCCACAGCTTAATAAAGCTGTGCTATATATGAGTTTATTAACAAAAATCCATCAAATTAGTTGAGTTTGGCCTGTCATTTTTGAGTCTGATATCATAAAGAGGAAGACTACTTGCTACTCCAAATTGTGGCTGTCTCATAGTGATGGGCCACCGTCCCAGTTACTTACTGTGGTTCCCACCCCAGCTTCTACACCTGGGAAACATAGTGCATCTTAGCAGAAAAAGGCCTGTGTAGAATTTTAGATACGGTTAAGTCGGGTACAGGTGGAAGTGAAGACTGTGAAACCAACTCCATATTGCAAAGAGTCAAACATCTCCCAGATGGAACCTTAGGCTGCCTTTGTTGTCCCCTATATTGTCATGGAAACTTGGCAGTCATTCAAACCTAACACAGCTTGTGGTACTGGAATGGTCTCTGAGCAAAAGCTATGGCAGGGTTTGCATTCTGCTCTGCTGGAGACTTCAGGACCCAGATTGGCATGTGTGCCTTTCAGACAGAAGGGATTGTTGGCCTGACATTGATTTCCTTTGTCCCCATCCCTTCTATGGTGAAGGATGCCCCCATCGGTAGCTTGCTACTCCAGTAGGAAGGATGGATTATTTGTATGTATTTCAAGTGCTTGTCCTACTTTACAAATGTGAGCAGATCACAAATGTGTGTTTGCTTTGGAATCATTCACTCCCCAAGGAGAGAGGGCGGGAGAAGACTGCACATGCACAGTTGTCCCAGCCCCATTTGTTTGGTTTCCTTATTACGCAATCATGTTTAACATAATTATTTTGTTTTTGTTCACTTTTGGTTGGGAAGAGGGAAGGGAATGTATGTGAGGATTTTAATGAAAATACTATTTTTCCCGCAGAGGGAGATGGCTCAGCGTTTGCCTCACTGGAGAGACAGCTCGCCTCTGCCCAGCACCAAAAATTTCCACCAACTGCAGTTACTTTTGAGCCCACAACAGACTTCTGTGGCTTGTAGGCTCAGGTCTCAGCAGGGTGACTCAGACTGAGTTTTGTCTGTGTGCTGAGAGCACTGACCCAGGCCACAGGCTGGTGCTGGAGACTTCTAGCCTGTACCTCCTGTGTCTTGCAGAAGAGAGGGAATCATCTACCTTGTGGCTTCCGGTGGACTGTGATGAACTCCTGGGCTGTCCTGCCTTTGACCCATAACCAATGAACTGATTTCATGTCCAATTTCAGAACGTGGAAATTATCATCAGGACCTGCTTCTTCCCCCTCCTGCACCCCCTTGTTCCAGTCTGTCTGAGTTTAGCTCAACTAAGAGAAATTCCAGTGAGGAGGAACCTATCTCCCCTCCCGTCTCGAACTGTGCTCTTGAATATGTTAGCCACTAGCCACATATGGCTATGCAAAGTTAACTAAAATTAAATGCAACTAAGAATTCAGTCAATCAGTTGTGGTAGCCACAGTTCAGTTCTTAATGGCCTTGTGTGGTTTGTGGCTACCATGTTGGACAGCCCAGATATAGGACATGACCATCCCCGCGGGACTGTGTGACTTCGTAGCATTGCAGAGACCCTGGGATTAAATCCTCTCTTGTCCTTTAGTGTCCTGTTCCCTTGCCATGTCGTCTTGCTTGTGTGTCTGCCCTAGAGTGCAGGTCCTTGAGGGCAGGACTATGTTGGTTTTGGTCTGCTTCTCATGCCTCCTGCAGTGCTGGGTTCTTCACAGGACTCTCTTGTTGAGTACAAAAGTAGATGAATGGGTAGCTAAATAAGTAATGTTTGTGGACCCACAGTAGTCCCCCTGAGGCCCTGGAGGTTTTGATAGGATGACTATGAGGGCATAGTCACCCCACCCAAACTCCATTTTATAGAACTCATTGCTTTTTTTTTGTTTTTTTAAACAATCACAAACACACACGGTTCCTAAAACAGGCAAAAACAAGACACTACAGTTGATTGAAGATGGTCTTTAGCAAGGGCCCTGTGCTGACTTGGAACTTTTTTACTTGGCCTCAGGGATCAGTAATTTCTAGTTGGGACCTTTTGGGAGCTCTTCTGCTGCTGGAAGGATGTGTGTGAGGCAGGTGGGGCTTTTTCTGAAGCTCTTTAACCTTTTTGCTGTAGACAGAGTGTTCCCCTAGTTATGAAGCTGGTTTCTGGCGTCTATGTGGCGCCTATGTTGGTCCAGAGAAGGCCATTTCCAAACCAAATTTATAGCCTGTAGTTCAATGCCATGGTGACGCCTGCAGCTGTCATCTCCTGCGAGCTCAGGAGCAGACAACAGGGAAACCTCCTCCTGGAGTATGAAAAGAAACTGTCTTTTTTTATTTCTGTTTGTTTGTTTTTAAGGTGAACAAGACCCCTATGAGGAGCTCCTCATAGTAGGCTTAAATGGATAGAGCTGTCCTACCTAGACCTTCAGGTTAGTGTCTGGCACACAGTAGGTTCTTGATGAACAGTTTCTGATTTTGTGAATCGGTTTTGCAATTGGGCCAGAGCTGTTTTTAGCAGTGTTTCTCTGTCGTAATGAAAGGCAGTGTGGGTTAGTGGTTAGAAGCATGGTTCTGGAGCCAGGCCTTGGGTATCAATCCCAGCACGGCCATGTACACACTGTGTCATCTTGGAGAAGTTGCCTAACTCCTCTGGGACTTAGTTTTTTATCTGTAAGATGAAGATAGTAACATACCCTGCCTCAGAAGGTGATTATGGAGATTAAATTGTTGGCATATTATCAGTAATATATAATTACTAGCTTTTATTATTATTACTCCTCAGACTTCAGGTCTGGCTACCAGATCCCTGTGACCAAGGATGGGTCCCTTGGTTTTTCCAGGCGTCGGAAGGTACATGTATTTCCGTCCTCGTTTGATCATGAAAACAGAGGGCATGTTGTTCCTTGGCTCCTGCTGATTCACATGCAAAACAAGCTCACAATTAGGTCTTAGGAACCAGTGCGTTATTTCATGTAAGTAGCCCTGACTCCCATGGACAGAGAGCGAGTGGTGTGACGACAGCAGTGCCCTAACCTGCTCTTGGCTAGCCTTGTGCATGAGGACATGGATCCTGCCGTCTGGCCTGGCATCTCCTGCTCACCAGGGAGAATGATGGAGCCAGGTCTGGCTGCATTCTACGTGGCAGACAGATTAGGAATGGGACTCAGGGAGCCACACTGAGGGAGGAAGGGAGGCCAGCTCTGCTGTTTGCAGCCTCCTGTGTCCTGTGCTGTGTTCAGCTGGACCTTTCGGTCCCATGCGTTCCCATGGTGCACAGTCGGTTGGAGGCTGAGGGCTCTGGCAGCAGAGAGGCCGGGGTCGGGGTGGGAGAGACACCCCTCTCAGCCTCAAGATAACTTAAGTTCTGGGTGGCGCTAAGGCAGGAAGCTGTGCCCACTGCTGCCCACCGTGTAACTCAGGAGGGAGGGAGAGAGCTCAGAGCATGAGGGTGGATAAGAGGCCCAGGGATCCCTGGGTGGCAGGAGCCTGGGAGGCCGGGCCTGTCACCTGCACCAGCCTGTCACCTGGTTCTGAGCGTGGGAAATGCCATGGCAGGGATGCTTCATTGCACAAGAATGGCGTGCCCGGCATTGCTCCGCTGCTGGGGATGCGTTCATAGGCAGAATAGGCAGTATCCTTGTCACATGGGGCTCTGAGTTGGTGCTTCTATTGTTCCTCGAAGCACACAATCAATGCATCACACAAACTGTGTTAAGAGCCATGAAGGACAAGTGGGGTGTGAGAAGTTATCATAGGGGGACCTCCTCACCTGTGAGAGTTAGGGAGGGCCTCCCAGAGGAGGTGACGTGAGGTGAAGTCTGAAGCAGGGATGGGAAATGGGGCGGGGGGGTGGGGGTGCAGCAGGAGCAGTGTGTCCAAAGCCTGGCGTTGGAACCAGTGTGGCTCTGGGGAAAACGCAGGCCGGTGCCTGACCAGCACAAGCAAGGAGGGGACAGAGCAGGAAGTGCTGAGGCCAGAGAGGGGCCCCAGGGTCAGATTTTTACAGGACAGAAAACCATGTGAAAGTCCCCAAGGGCAGTGGGACACCTTAGGTTTAAAGCAGGGGCAACCTGAGGGGGATTGAGGCTGGGGTCGTGTGCCCCCTCCTGCTGTCCTATCAGCTCATCCCTCCTCTGTGTGCCTGCCTCGGAGGCGGCAGGCTTCCTCTGGACATGACTCGATATATTATTGATCTTTATCCTGGAACACTAGGCTCTATCATGAAACACTCCCAGGACATTTCCTTTTGGGCTCTGGGCCAGACTTAGGTTGAACCTGTGAGTGTGGAGCTCAGGGTCTCTGAAGGGAGAGCCACGGTGCACCGTCCACCTGACGAAGCCCGTGTGGTGCTGTCAGCCCTCAGCTCTTTCTCCCTGTGCCGAGCAGCCAGCACCAGGCAGGAGGTAGGGGGTGTGGGTTGGGGTGGGAGGGACTGGTTTTGCAGCTGGGAAGCAGTCTGTGCATTAATGGACAGGCTTGGGCTCTCTTGGAATCTTTCCAGTAGGGGCATCTTTTTCCAGTGCTCCCTTGAAGAAATGGCACTGCTCCTGGACCTCCCTCTGCTATTCTGGAAAAGGGTCAGCAAGTTCTCATCTTTTTGCTTCACACAAAGGGCCTGCAGATATACCTGAAACAGGGGGTGTGTTCACACCTTTCCCTGTACCCTGTGATCTTGGTGTGATCATTCAGTCAACTCTAGCACCACTGTGTGCTCATGACATTGCCATGCATTGTGGGATACCCATTCCCTCACTCCACACTGAGCCTTCATTGTGCCCAGAGCTCTGCTGTATGAAGGTGGATGAGAGGAGACCCAGCTCTCAGAGCCCATGCTATGGAATTATGGGCTGTTTAAAAGAAGCTCATGGGTTGTAGGGCCTCCTGTTAACAGGGGTTCACTGATAAAGGGGCTCATGGTTGAATAAGTTTGGGAGATGCATCATCATAAATGCCCCTTCCTGGTTACCTATTGCTATGTAAAAAACTACCACTAAACTTAATGGCTAAAACAACAATTTATTATTATCTCTCACAGTACTGTGGATTGATGAGGATCAGCTGAGTGGTTCTCTCTTGGGGTCTCTCACACAGTTACTTCCTTTCACCTCTGCTAGTTGCAATCAGACAATAACGGGGTGTAGACTCATCAGAAGTTGCTTCACTCACATGTCTCTAGGCCTGGGTTGTCTGGGGATTTCTCCCTGCACATGGTTTCACCATGTGGTAGCTTGGGCTTCCTCATAGCATGGCCGTCTCAGGGTTGTTAGGCTTCTTACATGGCAGCTGGCTTCCTCCAGAATGAGTGTTGCAAGAGGCCTGGGAGGAAGCTGTAAGACTTTGTATGAACTTGCTTGGAAATCCCCAAACATCACTGCCACAGCATTTTGTTGGGTAGGTAAGTTAGTGAGGCCAGTGCAGATTCACGGGGAGGGACTTAGACTCCACAGCTCAGTGGAAAGAGCAGCAAATAATTTGCAGCCATCTTTAATTTACTGTATTTCTCAGAGATTCACAATGCATGAGAATGTATCCAAGGTGTCTGAGAAGTCCTAAAGAAGCCTGTTTAACTCAGCATTTTCCAAGATGATTACTATTGTTAACGTTTAAAATCAGGAACTCTCTTACTCACGGAAAACCATTTCGCTTGAATTCTGTCAGAGAGCAATGGGCCGAAATGAAAAAGGAATCGATTTGGGGCTCAATATTACTTCCTAATAAATAAAACTATGCAAAGATGGACTCTAGAGATTGCCAGGGAGTCCTAATGTGGGGAAGTACCAAAAGAGAGGACTCCTGGCCTGTGTGGAGGGGAAGGCTGAACGTCCCAGCGGGAAAGCTTTGATTTGACTTCTGGCCAATCAAACGCACCACGTACAGCTATGTAACACTGGACTGGTTACCTCTCTCCAGGCTTCTGTTTCCTTATCTACAAAATAGATGGTTTCTATTTTATAGGGTTGTTGTGAGGATTGATGAGATAGATCCTGCGGAAGAATTACCCAACAGGTGCCTGCCTTGGTGAGACTTTGTGGCTGCTTCAGTTCCCTTCCACATCCCAGGGTTGACTAACTTTGGGTTTCTCGCCCCTAATTTTCTTGCAAGAGTAACCTCTATACCCTTTTCACTTTTTCCAATCTAGTTTCTCATAAGTGACCGCGACCCTCAGTGCAACCTCCACTGCTCTAGGACTCAACCCAAACCCATCTGTGCCTCCGATGGCCGGTCCTATGAGTCCATGTGTGAGTACCAGCGAGCCAAGTGCAGAGACCCAGCCCTGGGTGTGGTACATCGAGGCAGATGCAAAGGTGAGTTGTGCACATCTCTGCCCAGTTGAGGAGAGATGCTTGGGCACCACAGCTTCTTGCATGGTACACGCCTTAGCAGGGGGTGGTGGTGGGGGGAGTTGGGGGTCTCAGAATGAGTATTTATTTGGCATGCTAGCCTATCCCCCTACCCTTTCTACCAGGGAATATGAAGTGAACTGGTCTACCTGAAGAAATGAGCACTTTTCTGTCTTTGAAACCCTGTCGCCAGGCTCCGGCTTACAGGGATATGATGCTGTGTGGCTAGGGCTATTTATTTTTATTTTATAAATGGAGATGCTTAAAATAGCAGGACATTATTGCTGGCTTCTGAACAGGGGTTCCAAATTGTTGGGCAAGAGATGTGGTGTTTGTTTTTGGTCTGCTCACCTGTTTAGAAATATTAAAAACATTTGAGACAACATTGAAAAATTAGGAGATTCAACATCGAAATCTGGATTTTGGTACTTCTCATAAAAAATCGGCAGCTCTGGGAATATTATGTTTGTGTTTCCTCCCACAAGGCAACACGCGGCTGGAGCTGAGTAGCAGCCACCCCCTGTAAAGGGAACCTGCTCCCCGATTTGTCACAGGCCTCAGCACCCCCTATGGTGTCTCCAAGCTGAATGCTTCTCTAATTTATGTCACTCTCCTACCCCCTGTAGATATTTGGATTTGTGATCTGGGCTGCTTAGAGCCATTACAGGAATTGTGGGAGGGCTAAGCAGGCCTCTCCTGAGCCTCTGATTTTCCAAAGAAAGTGCTTGCCATTCTTGAACTGGAGAACATCTTGGAGGCCCCATGGACTGGCATGGTTTTTAATAAACCCAGTGAAAAATAAGAAGTGGGACCAGCTTTTGGGTGTACTTGGGAGAAAAAGTAAGTAGAATGTGGTATAAACACAACCCCCACTTTCCTAAGAGCACCGACAAGGAGGATGAGCCCGGGCACTCACCGGCCCTGCCTGTCCTCAGAGGAGCCCGTCCGGTGGGGCGCCCCCTGGAGTGTGGAGGATGGACGGAGAGAGCCTGTGGGGTCCTCAGGCTCCCGGGCCCGGCAGCCATGTGCTTGCATTGGCGCCTGTGTGGAATCCTAGGGAAGTGTGACATCTGCTTGCTCCTCTCCTCTTCTAGACGCTGGCCAGAGCAAGTGTCGCCTGGAGCGGGCTCAGGCCCTGGAGCAAGCCAAGAAGCCCCAGGAGGCGGTGTTTGTCCCAGAATGCAGCGAGGACGGCTCCTTCACCCAGGTGAGGCCTTGGCCCGGTCTCTCTGGAAGGGGGCCGAGAAGAGGTGCCAGGCACGGGAGGGCCGCCCCGAGCCTTGGCTCACTGGGAATCAGCTGAGGGCTCTTTGACACCCTCTGTGCTACCTTCTGGTGCCTACGTTCCCCCTCCTGGACCCTGCACGCTGCCCCTTGCCAGCTGGCAGTGGACGCTGAGAAGGCGTGTGCAAGTCCGAGCCAGGAAACTGGCATTGCTTGGTCCCCGTCCTCCCTGCTGGCCCTCTCCATTTTTCTCTTCTGTCAAATGGAGGCTGATTATTTTTTCTTATCCTTGCCAGTTTCCATGGGCAACCCTGGTATTCCCTTCACTATTTATTGCTACTGCTCTCTGCTCCCCACCCCCCTTCCTGCCCCCGAGTCCTCCAATGAGGCAGGGACCCCTTGGGGTACAAAGTGTACTGTGGTGCTTGGAGTACATGGTGTGAGTGTGTGTGAGTGTGTGAGTGTGAGTGTGTGAGTATGTGAGTGTGTGTGTGAGTGTGTGTGTGTGAGTATGTGTGTGAGTGTGAGTGAGTATGTGTGTGTATGAGTGTGTGTATGTGTGAGTGTGTGTGTGTGTGAGTGTGTGGTGTCTGCATGTGTCCACGTGCATGCATACACTCATGTGTCTGCATGCATACATATTTTAAAGTTTCTTTTCAGGCAGTCCTGCCTCTCATCCTGCTCTGGCCAGAGTGGCCGTGTTGATGTTGGCTCAGACTATTTCTAAAACAGTCAGCAGGGGACAATAGGACAGCAGGTTACTCCTTCAGAAGCATTTAGGCTGCAGGTGGGGTGGAAGGCGGCTGGATGAAGGCACTATCCATGAATGTGGGGAAGGTCCGAGGGCAGGGGTTTGCGGGGTGGGGTGGGGGGGCGGAGGAGGGGATGGTGGCGGGATTGGGGATGGTCCTGGTGCCTCAGCTTTCTCTGTGGAAGAGAGCGGAGTTGGGTGGAAGCGAAGTCTTCAGAGGCTTCAACCTTCCCTGTAATTCTGAATCGGTGGGGCACAGGGTGTGGGCTGGCCTTCGGGCCCATGGGTTTCAGGTCTCCTCCCGGGGCTGGGCCCAGGGGAAGGTGATTTCAGACTGCCCACCTGCTTAGGAGGAAATGTGGCGGGTGGTGGAGAAGCGGTTGGGCCTCATATTTTTAGATTCCCAGCGGGTTCAAATGTTTGTCTAGGACTGAGGGCCACTGCATTCAACGGGCCTCAGCTCGTTTTCTCACTTAAGCCTCACCCTGGGCCTGCGAGGTAGGTGCTCTTATCCCCATTCACAGAAGATGCAACCACAGCCGGGTACAGAGTGGCGGAACTGGGATGCAAGCTCAGCTCTCTCTAGCTCCAGAGGCCTCCACACCCTGCTGTACTCTGAACGGGCAGCTTTAAAGGGGCCTCGGAGGTGTGGACTGGCAGAAGGCAGTCTAGTGCTATGGTTAGGGTACCAGATTGCCTGAGCATGACTCCCAGCCCCCACCCCTCAGGCAAGACACTGAACTTCTCTGGGTCATACTATCCTTATGGAAAAAATGGAAATTACCTCCATTATTATACATAGTGATAATGATTTTTATCTATTATTATGCTACTATTATTACTATCAATAAGTATTACTATAGCTTACCTCATAAGGTTGTGTTGAACATGACGAGTTAATGCGTGTAAAGCACTTGAAGCACATAAACTGTGTATAAATATCTGTCATCATTATCATCATCATCCCCATCTCCACTCTGGCTCTGCTACTCACATCTTCCCCAGATTTTAGGAATGATGTCACTTAAGGAAAATAAAACCTTGTGTTGAACCTCCCCAAGTTTGAAAATTGATTAGCCCTCTCCTCAGTTTTTTATTACAGTATTTATTCTAGTGGAAAGAATGCAGGCCACTTTTGTATATGGATTTGAGAATTCACATACCGGGGAGAAAAACAGACCTTTCTCCACCGAGTTTGGGCCCCAGATGGGGTAAAGGTCACAGGAAGGAGAGGAGGCAAAATCTCGTCCCGCTCCCCTCCCCTTCCACCCCCCGTCCCCTTTTTTCTGGGCTTGTGTAATTCTGAGTGTGTTGCTTAGGAAAGCGGTTGACCCCTGCCCTCCTGGTTCTGAAGTGTTTGTTGCCGCATGACAGACAGCTGCTGGCCAGCTTTTGTTCGGGCGAGGCCGGACCAGGTGGTGTTTTCGGGGAGAGGAACTCCCCGATTAGTTAGGGCGGAATTGCTAAGTGAGAGGCCCCTGAAGTTCAGCAAAGGTTGGGGAGGCAGTCAGGAACCCCTCATTTGTTTGACACGGTAAGCACTGCCATGTGTCTGCAGGCTCAAGGCTGGTCACCCCGGTGGGCAGCCAGGCAGCCAGACAGCCGGCCAGGCCCATTACAGTGATTGAAATGGATGTGCTTTTCCCCTTGATCAAAGCCACGGCAATCGCTTCACAAAACGAGGCTGCCTGTTTGAGTGAGCTTCAGTCGCACGGACGGGCTGCCAAAAGGCGAGGGACAAATTGCTCTCTCCCTCTCCCAACCTCCACCAGCACCGAGCCCGGACTTCGCTGTTTTTTAAGACCGAAACCCAGAGATCAGCTATGGCTGTGTTGCTTAACTATTCTTTATAACAGTGGCATGCATGTATCTCGGTGTTAATAAAACATGTTAGCCCCATGAATTATGAAGTTTAGACGGGGAGGGAAAGGGCTTGAAAGGGACTAGGTTTGTCTGGAATGGGACACAGCTTGGGGCCGTATGACTGGTTTGGCCTTCGTGGGGCTCATGTGGGATGCCATGATCTCTGCTCTCTTCTTTGTTCTCCCTTGTCCTCTTCCCTCCACCCCAGCTCACACAGCAGAGTGGTTGGTGCACATTAGGTTTTTTAAAACCTTGATACCTACCCGGTCCACATCCCAGACCATGAAATCAAATTCTGGGAGGGGGACCCCAGGTGATGCCAGTGTTGGGTCAAAGGGCTTCATTACCCTTGTTTTGTTTTGTTTTTAAATTTTATTGTTGAAAAAAAAATTAAAAATATATGTTTTTATTGATTTTAGAGAGAGAGGAAAGGAGAGGGAGAGAGAGATAGAAACATCGATGAGAGAGAAACATCAATTAGCTGCCTCCTGTTGAAGCTGGGTGATGGGGATGGAGTCTGCAACCAGGGTATGTGCCCTGACCAAGAATCAAACTGGTGACCTCTTGGTGCATGGGTCAGTGAGCAGCCACTGAGCTACACTGGCCAGGCAACATCACCCTTGTTCTTGATTGCACCATCGGAACATGGAGTTAGTGCTCTTTGGTGATCTGCTGAGTAAGGTTGGGGGTCTGTGGTCTTTGTCCTCTGCTGTGGTCTTATGTACATTCTCTTCTGGGCATCAGGAACTTGGCTCCTGACATCTGTTCTACCAGGTTCTCTGCCAAGCAGTTGCCCAATGCCCGAGCTGATTCACAGAAACCAAAGCTGTAGTAGAAATGGATCGGATCACTACCAGCAGGAAGTGTGGCTGGAGTGCATCGAGCTTGTGCATCACTGGATAATAACGATGACGACTCTTTATCGAGTGCTACTTGGTGCCAGGCACTGAGTTTTACACCCATAAATCTTTATTAGGACCTTTTGAGGTGGTTCTTAATACCCTTATTTATAATGGAAACACGAGCATCAGAGGGGCTGGATAACTGGTTCAAAGTCACTAACCTAGAAAGGACTTGCACCCAGCCTGCCTAGTTTCAAGGCCTATGATCTTAACTTTTTTGTGCTACAGAAGGGGCCTTGATATAAATGTAATTCCTTTCGCATTGTTGTTCTAGAAGTCCCCTCGCTGATGCTGTTGACTGACTGGTCAAGCCAACCTTAAAAAAAAAATCCTTTTGATTATGGAAATTTTCAAATATATAAAAAGTAGAAATAATAGTATAATGAATTCCAGGTCTCCATCATCCAGCTTCAACAATGATTGACATGTGGCTGGTTCTGTTTCATCTTATCCCATTTTTGTCTTCCACCCCAAATTAGATTGCTTCAAAGCAAATCCCAGGTAATATTTTTTCATTTCAGACAATTTGGAGCTTTGCTATGTTCTGAGCTATGTGCTGGTTATTATGGGGGATTCGAGAAATGTCATGACCTGTGCCTTCACAGATGTCACATGCAGAAAAGAGATGAAAACATGATAAAGTAGCCAGTGTGTGAGGTCATACATGTACAGCTGGTTATATTTCAAATGCTCAATAATTTATAAGTCAGTAGTTTAGAATCCTGAATGTATATACTTTATTGTTGAAAAAATATATACAAATTAAAAAATTTTGAACATAAAACTCACACCTGAAGCAGAACTAAAAGGCAAAGGATATATATTATTAACCTTAATGACAAAGGACTAATATTATATAAAGAACTCTCACAAATCAGAGAGAAACAGATTCCAGTAGAAAAGTGGGCAAGAGATGTTAACAAACAGGTTATACAATAACAGATAGCCAATAAGGGAAAGTGAATGATGTCATTTTCCTTAGCAATGAAAGAAATACAAATAAAAATAATGATGTGTCAGTTTGCTTGCCAGATTGATGAAAATTGGAATAGGCTTGACTGAAGGGAGAAGCTGACTCCTACATGGTAGTTGGGGGAGTAAATTGGAGCTGACTTTTGTGGCATAACTTTGCAGTAAGGGTCAAAACTCTTCAATTGTGCCCACATCTTGAACCTGAAATTCTACTTCTAGGAATTTATTCTAAGAAAATAATTAAAAATAAGTGCAAATATTTAGTCGCAAGGATTTCCATCTAAGTTTTGCTTATAGTAGCAAAAATTTAGAAACAACTGAAATATCCATTAATAGCCCTAGACAGTTTGGCTCAGTGGATAGAGCATCAGCCTGTGGACTGAAAGGTCAAGGGCACCTACCTTGGTTGCAGGCTCCTGGTCAGGGCTCATGCAGGAGGCAACCAATTGATGTGTTTCTCTCACACTGATATTTCTCTCTGTCTTTTCCTCTCCCTTCCACTCTCTCTAAAAATCACTGGGAAAATATCTTCAAGTGAGGATAAAAAACAAAAATACTAAATATTCAATACTAGAGAATTGCTTGAACAAAATAAATTATGACATAGCCACACAATATGCAGCTAGTAAAATGATGTGTTGCGAAGTTTTATTATATATATATATATACATATATATATATATATATATATATATATATATATATATACATATACATATATATATATATATCTGTAAGTATGTTAGGGACTCAATTAATTAAAGAGAGAACTATTTTCATTTTTTTTCCTAAATAGAAAAGTTACATATGCTTTGTAAAAAAAAAAAAAAATGTTGACAATACAGAAACACATAAGGCAGGAAGGTAAAGCCCGTGATTTCATCTTCCTGAAATAGGGACAATGAAGTCTATAACCCGCTAGATTTATTTTTGTTGTGAGTACTTATTATTTAGGAAAGAAATGGTATAATATCATATATCATATATAACGCTTTCTTAAACTAATTCTATTGTAGACCTATTTCCAGGTTTATTACATGTAACGCTACCTGTTTTTAAAATGGCTCCCTTGTATCTAATTGCATGAACGTACCATGAATCCTGGAAATTTGGCGATTAACTTTTTGCAAGGTGAATATTGCGTCAAAAAGGCATTCACTTTTTAAGGCATTGGATGCATGCTACCCAACGGCCTTCCATAGTGTTGAGCAGTGATTGTTATCGAGTACATTCCTAAGCCATTTTGACTTTTTGTGTAGATGGATTGTAGTTCTAATAATACTATCTTACCTAATGATAGACAAAGATGTAAACTGACTGTCCTTTTGCTATGCTCACCAGCCAATCAAGAGAGTATGCAAATTAACCCAACAAAGATGGTGGTTAATTTGCATATGTAGGCATAAAGCGGAGGAGTGGGAGCAGCCAAGACCAAAAGCTCCGGCCCCTAGAGGCCAAGACCTGAGGCTCCGGCCCGAGTGGCCAAGACCATCTGGCCTGGGTCTTGGGTGCTGGAGGAAACTGGTGCCGGCAGCCAGGGGGAGGGAAGGCCTATTGCATGAATCTCTTTGTGCAATGGGCATCTAGTAGAATATAAAACTCCACTCATAATATTACTTCTACATGAAAAAAAATGCGTTAGTTTTCCCATCTTTGAGCTCCATGTCCCAGGAACAGTCTTTCTTGATATACTAGTAGATCTGTCTGGCACCAGCGCTTTCCCCATTCTCACTGGTTCTAATCGCTGTTCCTGCACCAGTGCACACATATACGTACTCTTTTATTTTCTGAAGTCTTTTTTTTTTTTTTTTGCATATAGGGGTCTGGGAAACTGTGCTTTCTTCTTCATAATGCTATATTCTGAAGTTGGAAGCCCAAAGAAAATGTGTTGTGGCTTTTTGGCAAAGACAGTGGGCTCCTCTTGTCAGCATTCTATAACTCTTACTGTTGTATTTGCCAAAACCTAGGGAATTACAGCCTATTTCCTAAGGGCCTGGGCTTGAGCTATGAGCAGGCCTTGATGTTCTTTTTTAGCTCCTCCTCCTCCTTCCCCCCTCCTCCCCCGCTGGCCTCCAACCCTACAGAATAGAACTGCGCTTCCTGGAGTCAGCCCTATAAGCCTGAGTTGTGTGACTACCTTGCCTAGAAACACCTCGGGTTACCATGTGGGCCTCCCTTTTCCAGATCCCCAGCAAGTACAGGAGGTATCGGTGATTTGCCTAGACTGCGAGCTTCCGTTGGCTTCAGCCGCTTGAACATAGACAGGTGGGACTGCTGAGCATCTTCACAGGGTGGGAAGGATTTGTCCTCTTTTTGATGAGCCTGGAGGTCCCCAAAGAGTCCAGAGGCTCAGAACAGTCCACTACTAAGACCTTGGTTGCACCCATAAGCTGGAGTGTTCTGAGCTTCCCCAGCCCGTGGCTCCCCGCAAACAAAGCCAGTCCTGTATGTTTCACTGGGCAGCACGCTGCACTGGGATCCCTCAGCCTTCTGTGGCGTGTACAATGCCAACTTTCATTTTAAAAAAGCAGTCACACTGTTAAAAATCCAAGCCCGTCCTTTATGTATCGATGGCATAATGGTCAATAGACCCACTGTTGGTGGGCAAGTGGTTGCTTTTCTTTTCCCTTTTTGTTAAGTGCTCAGTAAAAATATTAGTTTTTTTAAAAAATTTGTTTTGTTTTTTACAATGTGAACATCCACCATGCCAGGGCATCTTACTATTTGATTTTCATGTTTTTTTTTTTTTTCATTGAATTGCTCTTGTTCTGAACAACTAGATATTGCATGCGATAACTTATACGAAAAATGCCCTCTATTTAGCCATAATTGCTGTTTGACAAATGTTAATTTTCTTCCTCTTCAGGTTTCAGGCTGCTCAACTGTAAAATGGGAGAGCTAGTTGAGCCATACAGAGGCTGGCAAACTCTGACCCATGCAGTGTAGAAGGGTTCCAATTACTTTACATCTTTGCAAACACTTGTAATTATCTGTTTTCTTTATTATAGTGATCCTGTTAGCTGTGAAATGGTAGCTCTCTCTTTTTTTAAGAAAAATATTTTTATTGATTTCAGAGAGGAAGGGAAAGGGAGAGAGATTCAGGAACAGCAATGATAAGAGAGAATCATTGATCAGCTGCCTCCTGCACACCCCCTACTGGGGACTGAGCCCAAAATCCGGGCATGTACCCTGACCAGGAATTGAACCATGACCTTCTGGTACATAGGTCGATGATCAACCACTGAGTCACACTGGCCAGGCTGAAATGGTGTCTCACTGTGTTTTTACTTTGCATTTCCCTAATGACTATTGGTATTGAGCATCTTTTCATGTGCTTTTTGGTCATTTGTATATGTACTTTGGAGAAGTTTCTGTTTGGATCTTTTGTTCATTTAAAAAATTCAGTTATCTTTATTGAGCTGTAAGAGTTTTTTATATTCTAGATGCAAGAATCTTATCAGACATATGGTTTACAAATATTTCCCCCCATCATTGAGTTAATTTTTCATTTTCTTGATAACGTCTTTTAATGCATAAAAGTTTTAATTTTAATGAAGCCTAATTTATCTACTTAAAAAAAAAAATTACTTGTGCTCTTAGTGTCATATCTAAAAAAAATTCCCTAATCCAGGTGACAAAAATTTACTCCCATGTTATATTTTAAGAGTTTTATATTTTTCACTTTTATGTTTAGGTTGATCATCCATTTTGAGTTCACTTTTGTACATGGTGTGAGGTTTTGCATGTATATATCCAGCAATCCCTGCACTACTTGCTGAAAAGACTGTTCCTTCCCCCGCTAAATTGTCATGGCTTCCTTGTTGAAAACCCATTAACTATATATGTGAGGGTTTCTTTCTGAACTTTCAGTTCTATTCCATTCATCGACATGTTTCTCCTTATGTCAGTGCCACCCTCTCTTTATTACTACATCTTTGTAGTAATTTCTGAATCTTCCACTTCCTTTTTAAACACTTACAATTTTTTAAAATTGATTTCAGAGAGGGAGAGAGAGAAAGAAACATCAATAATTAGAATTATTGATCGGTTGCTCCTACACACCCTCTACTGGGAATCAAGCCTGCAACCTAGACATGTACCCTTGACCAGAGACGGTTGAGTCCACAGGCTGATGCTCTATCCACTGAGCCAAACCAGCAGGACCATTTCCTTTTTAAATGAACAGTGGGGTGAGTGTTGTTCTGCACCCATGTGTGGGGTGAATGCCAACTGCCGTCACCAGGAGCGTGAGGAGATAGGGGCCAGGGGCTTGAAACCAGTGCTGTGGTTTGAGACATTGTGACAAGTATCCATGTCCTTGGTTTGGTATTTGCAAGGGAAGGAAAAGTGGGGGAGAGGGAGAGAAAGGCACAAATGGAGGGGGTGGGGGTTAGAAACTCTCTAGAATCACTAGAGAGCTCTATCTTTGGCAAGCTAATATTTCTTCTTGGAATCTATAGTAGGGAAGGGATTTCTTTTTCAAATGAGAAACCGTGGGTTACAGCGAGTCTTGATGCCTGAGGAGAGGCATTGCTGCCTGTGTGAGTCAGGCATTGGGCTCCTGCTTACTCCTCTCCCTCCACTGACAGCTCTGTGGCCATTAAGGTTCTTGGCACATCAAGGTATGAAAAGATGGAGAAGCTTGAGCCTTGGTGAGCAACAGCCAGCAGCTGGCTTCTCGAGGGGGCTGTACTTCTTGCCTTCCTGTGGGTGGTCTAGGTGACGTGTAATTTGCAGTGAATATACAATCTAAGTTAGGTTGCTTTGAAAGCAAACCTTAAATGTTGTAAATGGTGACAGGGAGGGGGCCTGATTCATTCAGTGCAGAAAGGACTTGTCTAGCAAGTGACTTATTAATCTCCTGCATATGCATTCTCTTCTGTGAGAGAGCTGGTACCCCTGGGTCACCCAGCAGGTGCAGACATGTGCAGTAAGATGAGGGTGGGTACAGCATGCTATGTGCTCAGGACATCGTCTCCATTGTGTTCTGTCGGGAGTTGCCTACCAGTGCTCGGTCCTACTCTCTTCAATGGCTTTTCTCCAGCTGAATGGCCACCGAGCATCCTTTCCCAGGTTGGCTGCCTCCTTTGCTTTGGAGGAAGCATGCAGAGGCTGGGTGCCCCCAGCTGGGCATACCCCTGGGTGAGTCTGTCCCCATAGTTTGTTGTGGAAATGAAAGAAGCAAGCTCTGGATGGTATGGCAGCTGCTTTTCTGCGAGGGGTGTCCTTGGTGGGGGAGGGAAAGATGGAGGCCTGCTTCTCTGGCCTTCCTTCTCCTCAGTGATGGGGAGCTTCAATCACCATCTCTGCAGTTCTTTTTTTTTAGACGACAACAACAGCAACAACAATAGTAACAACAACAACAATAACAACAACACTTATTTATATAGCACTTACCACATGCCAGGCTGTTTTAGAAGTGCTTGAGACATATTAACTTCTTCAGTCCTCACTATGACCTGGGCAGTATTTAGTCCTCTCTTTGAGCTATGACACTATTATAACCCCATTTTATAGGTGAGAAAATGGGGCCCCAGCATGCCCAGGGTCACCCAGCTTGCAAGTAGTAAAGTCAGGATTCAAACCCAAGGGCCTACTGCAGAGTTCTTAGTCCTAATCACTACCCTCTATGCCTCTCTAAAGACATTGCATCTTAAAAAATTTTTTTTGTATATATTTTTACTTTTATTGATTTCAGAGACAGGAAGGGAGAGGGAAATAGAAACATCAATGATGAGAGAATCATCCATCATCTGCCTCCTGCATGACCTCTGCTGGGGGTCTAGCTTGCAACCTAGGCATGTGCCCTGACCTGGAGTCAAAGAGTGACCTCCTGGTTCATGGGTCAATGCTCAACCACTGAGCCACACCAGCCAGATGGACATTGCATCTTGTAAAGTGACATTGACTATAGTATAGCTAGAGGGTGACTAAGGTGAGTAGGTTGGGAAATTATGTCCCATGAGGAATATTCAAAAGAGCCAGAGATGGTTTGTTTGGAGACCAAAGGGATAAATGAGCACCTTCTTCAGACATTTATCTATGGATGACAATAGCTTTTTACTGAATATTCGCACAGAGCCGACTCAGGATTACTGAGTAAACTCCTATATAATGAAGAGTTAATATGCTAATTAGACTGAACAGCAGAACGACAGCCCGGACGACCTTCCTTCCGGACAAAGCCGGGGCTTCAGGTTGTGAGGGCCGAGCTCCTTGCATGAATTTTATGCATTGGGCATCTAGTATACATATGTATATGTAATGACTCAGATTTTTAAAAAATTATTGCTTAAAATATTACAAAGAGTAGTATATATGTCTCCTTTTTTTCTCCCCCTTGATCTTCCCCCAGCCTCCCCTACCCCCCAGTGTTTTGTGTCCATTGGTTATGCTTATATGGATGCATAAAAGTCCTTTGGTTGATCTCTTTCCCCTCCCCGGCAACCCTCCCTGGCCTTCCTGCTGTAGTTTGACAGTCTGTTTGGTGCTGCTCTGCTTCTGTATCTATTTTTGTTTATCAGTTTATAATGGTCTTTATTATCCATAAATGAGTGATGTCATGTGGTATTTCTCTTTCATTGACTGGCTTATTTCACTTAGCATAATGCTCTCCAGTTCTATCCATGCTGTTGCAAATGGTAAGAATTCATTCTTTTTTACAGCAGCCTAGTATTCCATTGTGTAGATATACCACAGTTTTCTAATCCATTCATCTATTGATGGGCACTTAGGCTGTTTCCAAATCTTAGCTATGGTGAATTGTGCTGCTGTGAACATAGAGATGCATATATCCTTTCTGATTGGTGTTTCTGGCTTCTTGGGATATATCCCTAGAGGGGAAGAACTTTTTACAAGCAGAAAAAAGTACTTCGGTTCAGATGGAAGGTCTGAACCAAAGAGAACTTAACTGGGAAGTGGGCAAGCAGGGACTGAAGGCTGTTGAACAAGGGTGCCATCAGGGTGGGGAGGGAGTGCCACTGCATTGGGAAGGAGCTTAAATTAAAGACTCCTGGGAAGTAACTCACACACTTTTTAGGATTTTATGAGACAACTAGGGGCCTGGTGCACAAAATTTTCTGCACTCAGGCAGGGGGAGGGGAGGAGGGTCCCTCAGCCCGACCTGTGCCCTCTTGTATTCTGGGACTTCTCGGGGGATGTCCACCTGCTGGCATGCCTGGCCAGCCTGGGTGAGGGACTGATTGCTGTTTGCAGGCTGGCCAGCCCCCCCACCCCCGTGGGGACCCTCACTCCATGGGGGTGTGGCCAGCCTGGTGAGGGGCTGAGGGCCATTTTCAGGCTGCCCACAGCTCCCATTTACTCAATGTCCTAGCAAGGCTGGCTGGAATTAGGTTTCTGGGGTTTATTTATCTTCTATAATTGAAACTTTTGTTACCTTGAGTGGAGGCCTAGGCAGGCAAGGAAGCCTCCTGTTTGCTTCAGCTCTGTGGCTTCTATAATTGAGACTTTGTTACCTTAAGCAGAGGCCCAGCTGGCCTAGGCAGGCAGTTTCCTCCATCGCTGGAGCAATGGAAGCCTCCTGTTTGCTCTACCTCCGTGGCTGCCAGCTGCCCTCTTGGCTGGGTTAATTTGCATGCAGCCGATCTGATTGGCTGGTGGGCGTAGCTTGACTGGTGAGCATGGCTTAGGTGTAACTGAGTGAGGGTCAATTTTCATATTACTCTTTTATTAGATTAGATAGCTAATGTTCAACCAGGTAGGTATGTACACAGTAGGCCCACAGCAAGTACTTATTAAGGGACCTTTCAGGCAGAACCATTAATACCCACACTTAGGGCCATTGCCACACCACTCTTTGTGCATGTAACACACCAGGACATGACCCTGCAGGTCAGTCAACTGAACTATTTTGCAAAATTAAAGGGGTCAGATTTTTTTGCCAGGTCAAAGTAGAGAAAGGTAATAGGAACACAGGAGGAAGTTATGAAGGCAGAAAAGTTAAATTAAAAGTGAAGTCAGACATGGGAAGAGGAAGAGCTCCCACTCCTGCAGGCCTAGGACTGGCCACACCCTCACAGTTCAGATCTAAGCAAAGTTCTCACACAGGAGGGACTCTTAATGGGCATTTTAAAACATAAAAACATATTTGATCTCCCCCTATCCCCCCCCCCCCCCGCCCCGCGCCACCAAATGGAAATAAAAGTGAATGAACCAGATACCATATTTGCTGTTTACAAAAATTTGGCTATTCTAAGCACCAAACAGAAGGTCAGCAGTCAAGAAAATAAAGCTTTTTGAGTCCCTGAAGCCCTAACACACAGGTTTCAAATATATTTTAGATGTGTGTTGGCGGGGGGGGGGGGGGGGAGGGAGAAGACAGTTTTCATTCATACTTTTTTGGAGGGAAAAAAGGTCTTCATCATATACTTGAAAGCGTGGTATTAACACTGACAAATTGAGTACTAATTTGTAAATTTGTACCTTACTCCTAAGCAGCAAAAGTTCAATTTAGAGAGGGTTGTAGAATCATATAACTTTTGGGTTAAAGGGGATTTTAGAGGTTCCTGGTTTATCTTCTCCTTCCTCTCCCTGTCCTGGCCCAATCCAGAGCTCAGGTTCCACTGACAACTTCTCAAGAAGCAGTCATCTAACTTTTTCTTGATTGCCACCAGACACAGGAAGCTCATCACCACCAATGACAACATACATAATGTATTTTGGGATAAATTAGTTGGAAAGTCCTTCTCTACAATGACTTGAGAGCTGTCTTCCTGTAATTTCCAACAAATGACCTCAGTTCTAGCTGTGGGACTTACAGAATCCATGGAAATCCTACTTTCCACAGAAAGATTTGAAAACAGACACCATTATGTCCTTTGAAATTCTATCTTTTAGCCAACAAATATTTATTTTTGTTTTGGCATAAATCCTTAGTTTTATCCCTCATTCCCATGTCATAGGGACTTATTTAGGTCTCTCTTTCCTTCTGGCCTCTTTTTTATAGAGTGTCCTTCCCCATAGTGGACACAAGATTTTGGATGTGGTCATAATCAGCCTGGGGAAGAATAGACTGCCTCATTCTAAACACACCACTTCCAACTAATATGGTGTTGGCAGCCACATTACACAGTCTCATAAAAAAACACAATTGACAAAGAATCCCTTATTTAGGAGGATTTGACATTGAAGCGTTATCTTCCTTCCTGCATCTCCTCCATTAAACTCTGGAGGATGAGGTAAATACTGCAAAAGGAAAAACCCTCATTCCTTAGCAGACTGCCCTCTCTAGACCTGGCATAGAGCAGGGGACAGTGTCTACAGCCCACAAGAACAGCTGTGCTTTGAAGCTTTGGCCTCCAACACTCCCTGCACAAAGGAAGCGGAAAAGGGTGGAATCAGGGTGTGCTGAGAGCAGACTCTAGACCTGACACTACTTCAGATGCTTTATGCAGTGTGGGCAAAAGCAGGCTTACAGTTGTGAGTAGCAAAATGGTTTATTCTTGTGTTATTTATTATTATATTCCATATGAACAACTCTAAACATTTGCTCCACCCTGTATATCTTGTCTCATTTTGTCTTCTCAATGACCTTCAAGCCTTATTTCACAGATAGGCTCAGAGAGGTTATATGACTGTATCGATGTCACACAGTTTGTAGGCGAAATCGGTTCTTTGGGCTCCAAAGGCTATGTTTTTCTTTCTGCATCTTGTTGCTTCTGAGCCAAACCTGACTGAAGATGAGGAGGTCATTGCTGGATAACCTTTTTCAAACAGAGGCAAAAAGCATGCTCGTGCTCAGCAGACCAAAAAGGTTCCCCATCCCTTCCTCAGCTCCACTCTAGACTCTTCTCCCTGTGTGAAATCATCCAGAAAACAATGCTGCAACCACCAGATCTGTGAATGAAAAGACCATATGACACCAAAACAACCGGAATAGAAGAACTTCGTAAACAAGGCCCTTGTCCGCACAGCATAGTCCCACCTAGAAAATTTTGTATTTGCTTCTTGAGTATTTCATGATCATTGCCAGAAAGGGTGGCATGAGAAGTTGCCTTTGAAACAGTGATTCTTGAGGAGTGGTCCCCAGGCCAGCAGCCATGGCATCACCTGGGAACTTGTTAGGATGTAGATTCCCTGGCTGACCCCACCCCTAATGAACCCAGAAACTCTGTGGCAGGGCCCCGCCATCTGTTTTCAGAAGCTCTCCAGGTAGCAAGCAATGCTCTCCTGCAGCTGCTGATGGAAAAAGGTGTTCTGGGGGCACAAGTAGCAACCTCAGCTGGCCTGGAGACTCGGTCTTCCAGCCAGGGCCAGGACACCCCTGGAACACACAGTTTCTCAGAGGTTCTGTAGGGAATGCCGACAGAATGACAATGGGGCCGCCCGGAAGCAAAGCGCTCGGTAGGACCAACCCAGCCAGAGCCTAACTTTCGCGGTGCCTTCGAGTAATCCGAAGACGCTGCTAACTGATTTGGAGCAACTGGCAGATTAAAAATAAAAAGGCAGCCTCATACTCTCACCACCAAGAGAGACCAGTATCCACATACCTTCTGCTTTTAGTTTAACTCGTTCCTCTGGGAAATGTTCAGTACATGATAGTCGACATTTCATCCCAAGTTCGGTAGTTGCTACCAAGGATGTTGAACTGAGCCTGTCTCTTTGCATATGGTTCACATTTTCTGTTTTACAAAAGAGCAGGGGACCAAAACCACCAGGCGAGGAGGCGCTGTGCCTCGGAGGGGACCCCAGGAGGCAGTGAAGGTCTGGAGCAGTTCAAGATGGATTTCCTCACAGAAACGGGGGTGGGGGCTTGCTGGAGGGAAATTATTTCAAGAACCTGCTCCTCAGACTGTAAAAAACTAGGGCTGGGAGAGGCAAAGAAATATGGCAAGGCCTTGCGCTTCATTATATTGTCTTTAAAAAAAAAAAAGTTTATAAAGCAAATTTCAGAGAACACTAGTACCATGAAATGTGCCCCCCACAAAATTAAGGGAGAGCCCACAGTGAAGTAAGGTGAGGCCCTGCTACAAATGATCGCATCCTCTGAGAGCTAAGTCATGGATCGATGCAAGGCTCTGAGGTGTTCTGCAGTCAAGACCTCTTTTCATTTCAGTTGACCCACTATTTCCAAAGTTATTTGGCTAGAGGAGCTCCACATCCTCAACAATTCCTAGCCACACCCCACAGGGCACCAACTGCATTCATCATTTATCCAAGTGGCCAAGCGAAGGTATGGGAGCAGAGGAGAAAAGTGGGCACATGCAGAAGAGAAAAGTGGGCACATGCAGAAGAGACTGGTCTAAGGAAGCAGGAAACCCTTCACACGAGGGGAAGCAAAATTCCAGCGACAGAGAGGAACTGTGGGATGTGAGGTCCAACCCCTATCAGAGAACCACCCCAGAAATAACCAAGGAAAGCAGGCCGGTCATTGCGCACAGTGGAAACCTATGCAGTTCCCCAAATTACTCCAGGAAATTCTCACTCCGACTGGAGCAAAAAAGTTCTCAGCTGCCTCCTGACTAGTTATCCCATATCTTCCTCCTCCCTCCGAAAGAGCTCCATTTGCTGGAGAATTGAGACACAATTTCCTCTGACACCAGCACACCTGCCACAGCTAGGTGCTGGCCCTCAGGCCACCTCTCTGTCTCTGGTTTCCTTGTTTGTAAAACGTTTGGGTTAGACAGGTGAAGGCTGAAGTTTTCTCCAGCTCTGTCTATTCTCATATTTTACAAGAGGTTGGAGATCAGGATTCAAACTCCTCTGCTGCTATGAACTAGCTGTGACATTTGAACACGCATCCTCCACTCCCTGTGCCTCTCCTATGAAAGACATGCACACAGGGTGACTGAGGCCGGAATGAGAGAATGCACAGATCACGGGTGGTGATGGAAAGTTGCTGTAAAGTAGAAGGTGGTGATCTCCACGTGGGGCTGGCACCAGTAGTCATCGCTGTCTCCTCTGTCCTTCTCGGTACTTTCCTCCATTCACCCCCAGCCTGCTCAATCCTGTGAGCAGGTGTTTGCCTGCTCTTCTCTGCTCATCACTCACTCAACTGCATTTGTTGGGAGCGCCAGCCTCTCACATTCTGCCAATGTCCAGGAGTTGGGCTAACGTTGAAGATTAACAGGCCTAAAATAATTGCAAATGTTGTCATAATTTAGATAGAAGTTGACTTACAATATACCACTGAGCTGTTTATATAAAGGACTTCAAGCCAAAATATTTCATTTTTTTTGAGAGAGAGAGAGAGGGAGAGAGAGGGAGAGAGAGAGAGAGGAGAGAAGAGGAGAGAGGAGAGAGGGAGCAATTTGTCTTTTCACTTACTTACGCATTCTTTGGTTAATCAAACGTACAACCTTGCTGTATTGGAATGACACTCTAGCCAACCGAGCACCCGGTCAGGGCCAAATCAAAAATCTTTAAGTATATGAGTCAGAGATGAAATTTACTTATTTAAGAACACACTTTTGTTTTGGGTGTGTGTGTTTTTTTAATATTTTTATTGAATTTAGAGAGAAAGGAAGGGAGAGGGAGAGAGAGATAGAAACTTCAACGAGAGAATCATGGATCGTCTGCCTCCTGCACATCCCATACCAGGGATTGAGCCACAACCTGGGCATGTGCCCTGACCAGGAATCAAATCTGTGGTCTTTTGGTTCACTGAACCACACCAGCTGGGCAGAACACACTTTTAAAGTACTTTTAGGAATACCAGTTACATTCAACAGCATAGTTAAGCAGAGAGTAACCTCACTTAGGCTGATGTACAAACACTTTAGACCCATCAATTGACATTTCAGCCTTCCTGGGATGCTCCAGAACAGGATGGGAGCAAATTCCATGATTTTTACCTGTATCTTAGAGGCCAGAACAATCCTGAATTTTGAAAACTGCACAGTGGGATACTAGAAATGGCCAATTAATGACCTTATCGATTCCTCTTGGGCCATACTTTTGCCACAGATTGGTCTGTGAGTTGATTGACTTGAGGCTGGGGCTAAGGGGAGGTAGAATGAAAAATAAATAATTTATTAATTCAAAAGAGTAAATAAGTTTGCAAAGAAAGAGGCTAAACTAGGTAGAACCTACATCCTGATGTATGTATAAACCATCAATTCTACAGACTTGCTATCCTGAATTTTTCTGCAAGAAGTCTTACTTCTCTTCTCTGAGTGTAATAAAACTGTTGCTATATGAACACAAACTTCCCCTTACTCCATCAAAACTTCTTCTTCAAACTTTTTGCTGATTCCAGACTGCCCCTCCATGTGCCTGGTCAGAATAAGGTGTTTTTTGGTTCCCACCAAAGAATCCATTTGTGCCCTTTTCGAGTGTATAGATAGTTTGCTGATGCCCAACTGGCATGGCTCAGTGGTTGAGCGTCAACCTATGAACCAGGAGGTGGCAGTTCCATTCCCCATCAGGGCACATGCCTGGGTTGTGGGCTCAGTCCCCAGTAGGAGGTATGCAGGAGGCAGCCAATCAATGATTCGCTCTCATTATTGATGTTTCTATCTCTCTCTCCCTCTAAAACAAACAAACAAAAAAAGGAGATACTTTGCTGAAAAAGAACACAGTGATAATAAATAGTGTAGCTTGACTGGGTACTTAACCATGTGAACTAAGTGCTTTATTTTCATTATCTAATTTAATTCTATCAGCAATGGCATGAGATAGGCATTATTAGCTCCCCTTTTAAAATAGCCTCGGACTGTCTGAGGCTGGCTTTGACTAAGAACCTTTTTTGAGGTCACAGAGGGTTGGAAGGTTCAGTGGTTAAGGGGGAGCTGGTGTATAAAGGAAGGTGGGCTGCAGTCTGATTTTATGACCATTGCTCCCTGTCTTCATGTGATGTCTTTTCTTCAAGACGACATCTTGCAAACTCCCCAGCATCTTACAAACACCCTCCTGACTGAGAATCATGGGTTAATTCACTTGAGGCTCTTTCAGCAAAGGGAAGTGACCTTGTCCACTGCCCCTGCCCCACATCATACTTGGGGCAGGTGAGCTCCAGGCCTCTGAGGCAACAATTCCTCACTTGGTTCTAGTTTTCAAGGACTTGGAAGTAGCTCCTAACCTGAGGATTTCATGATTTGGAGTCTATCCCTGGGAGCCCGGTCCAAGGAAAGTGCTGAGGGCCCAGGGGAGAAAGGGGCTGTGTTTGGGTCCAGGGGCCTGGCTGGGGACTGGGAGGCAGTGTCCTGTGTCCTTGGAGAGACAATGAGCTTAGATAGTGGGCATGTGGCCCTTGGGACCCGCTGAGCCCAGAGATCAGATTATATCCCTTGAAACAAAGCTTTGGGCTTAAGCTCTTACCCTTTTAGTTCTGAGCCCACTAGCGTTGGGTGGGAGGCTGCACATCCAGGAGGAGTGAGCTTCCACCCAGTGGTTCTCTGTAGCTGGACCACAGTGCTCAGTGTAGCAGGCAGCACTGGGCCAAAGGCACAGCCTCGGGTGCTGGACTCGGGCAGTGCTGTTCTCAAGGAGAGGGAGGCAGCCTTGACCATGGGAGCCAAGGGGCCCAGGAGTGAGTCAGTGTGGCTGCCCAGCCCCAGAGACAGGTTTCCCTTGAGGTGATTATTGGCCAAGGAGGAGAACGCAGCCAGCCAGGCCCTATTAAATTTGTTAGTGGTGAGGAATCGTCTCTAGGAACTATCCCCTGTAGGGCTGACAGAATCCGAAGCGGTAAAATCCAAGTTTCCACCTCGGTTCCCACCCAAGCTTCGCAAGCTCTGGCATAGGAGGAGGCCTGCTTGCCAGGTGTTCCTGACACAGCTGAGAGCAATCATTGCCACAGCCACCCTGCCTCGGCCATCACCCACGCCAGGCACTGGGCTCGCACTGTTTGCTCTGCTCTTCGGAGCCTTCCAGGTTTGGCGTTGTCACCCCCATTTTATAGATGGGACTAAAGAGCTAAGTTTGTAACTGTCTGGACCAGGCTTCAAATTTGGGTCTGTCTGGGTTTCTTTCCATTCCACCATTACGCCTCCTCAGAAGGTAGCACTGACCCAACCCAAGATGTTGATCCTGAGAGAGCATCTGGGCAGCAGCCATGGGCATGGGATTGGCTCCAGGAGATGAGGTGGGAGGGGAGTGTGGCACTGGGTGAAGGCCTTGGCTCGGATTGTTTCCTTGCATGGACAGGAGAGGTAAATGCCTCATTTAAACACAGAATCATACTGGTAGGAACAGGATGCCCTCCATCTTGTTCTTGTCCTGATTTCTGGGGGTAGGTCCATAGGGAAACGACTAGCCTTGGGGGAAACTATGGTGTTTGAGATCCATACAAAAACAGAGGCCTTTCTGTGGCTTTCCTGCCTTACCGATGCTGGCCGTCGGATCTCCCTTACCTCTGTGCCCCTTGTAGACCTCAGCACTCAGGTTGTATGCTATTCCTGTCTGCCCTCAATTTCAGCATGTTCTTGATCTCAGTAAGCACACTTTTTCATACTTTAATATCTGTGCACATTGGCACATCTTGTGAATGAGGTGTGGTGGGGCTGTTTAAATTGATGTTACATTTTTAGAATCGATGGAGACCAAGGCTGAGTGAATATGATAATTCATGCACTTGTTCAACCCATCAAATACCTACAGTAAATGCCAGGCACTATGCTAGATGCTTAGAATATAGAAATAACCTTTTGTAGTCCCTTGTCCTTGGGAGGTCACAGTAAAGGGAGGAAATAGACTACATAGAGCAGCAGTTATAGTTCATTGTGATAAGGGCTCAGAATTTGGGAGACCGAAGTGTGTGGAGGATCAGAGGAAGGAGGGAGGAGAGGTAGGGGAGGCTGGGACCACTTTGTAGAGAAGGTGTGTCACGAAGGAGGTGGGAATCCGAAGGGATTAAAAGTGGGCTGGGCATGGGTTATGGAATGGTATTCTGGAAAGATTGAATTGTTGGAGCAGACGAAGTTCAACATCATGAGAAACCTGGACATGCTTGCAAGCTTCGATGGATTTGTTGTGGCTGGAATGGAGAGTGTGTGTGGAGACATGGATGTAAAATGAGGCTGTGGGAATAAGGAGGAGGCAGATCACGGAAGACCTCGAGTGCCACTCAAATTTGCTTGAGGTCCTGCATGATCATGAGCTTAATCTCCATCCTGAGTCTAGCAAGTCATCCGGGGGTTTTAAGCAGGGGAGTGATGCCCTGATTTGTGTTTAGGAAGTTGTGTAGAAAGCAGACAGGAAGAGGATGGTGGGTGGGAGAAGGTGGATAGAGCGGCAGCTATCGGCAGAGAAAGAAGAGTTGTTCCAATTGAAGCAAAGCCTCATTTTCATTTACTATTTCCAGGTAGGGTGGAGGCTTGAGCCCTGGGGCAGAGGGGCAGCTAGAACCTGCAGGCACAAGTGACCTTGTTCTTGCCTTAACTCTGTCACGTGTGCCCTTGTCTTGGGAAAGCCACCTGATCAGCAGGTGGCTGACTATTAGTATATGAAGGGATGCTGGGAAAAGCTGGAAAGACAAGAAAAGCTTACTACTGCCTCTGCTTATTAAACAAGGGTCACATCAACCTACAATGGGGACATCTAACCTGTACTTGCCAAATTAGTTCACCAATCAAACTTTTTTACAGTTGGATGGGAGTATATGCCAGTGCTTGGGGGAAAAAATGTGTGGGTATTGGTAAGAACAATCACAGAAAACACATATTGGATCTAAGATAGTGTGAGAAGTCATAAGAAAGAAGTAGATAAGTTTCCGTCGCTATGCATGGGAGTCTTGCAGAAAACATTATGTTGTTGGCTGACAAGCCCACTCTGGGGACAGATGCTGGGAAGAGAGGTGGAAGGAGCTCATCCACCATACTGGGGATGCTTTTGAAGGGGTGAGAGATGACTGTTGATATTGTGCCCCAAGACTTACAGTTCTTCCTCTTTGACTCTTCCATACAGGTGCAGTGCCACACTTACACGGGGTACTGCTGGTGTGTCACCCCAGACGGGAAGCCCATCAGTGGTTCTTCTGTGCAGAATAAAACTCCTGTATGTTCAGGTACCGTAGGGAGGGGCGGGAGGAAAGAAAAAGGTTGGAAAGAGACATCTCGGCTGTCCCCTGCATCCTGTAGGGGAATATTTGAAAGCTTGGTGGTGGTTATCAGCCATCCCCAGGTGAGGGAGGGTCCCACTCAAACATGCACTTGCTCTTAGTCAGCCGGGTGACAGAGTCAGTATATGCCTGTATGCATACATTTATTATTGTAAGTGTAGGTTTCTGGTTCAAGGCTCTTCTCCCCAAATATTGGCTGTAGCCCTTAGAGCATGGCATACACGTTTTTAGCTCGAATGCTCTGGCTGCTAGTGGCCCTGGGAGCACTTGATTGAGGTGGATTTTAAGGCTGCATGGGAATGCAACATCAAAGACCGTGCTGATCAACCTGATATTTGTCATGAACACAGGAGAGGAGAGTGGGGGTCTATGTATGCACCATAGGTGTGCCACCCCTGGACAATGTAATATAGAGCGATGGAGAGCTCTCATCACAGTGGCCCTCACACCTGGCTGCCCTTGGTGGTGCCTGGGGGATGAAAAAGGACCCAGGCGTTGAGGTCCCTCCTGTATATTCTCACCCAGCAGGTCTACAGTGAGACCTGGAGTCCACATGCGTATGAAGCTTCTCAGATAGTTCTGATGAGTAGACCAGTTAGGGCACCATGGCTTTATAGTGACCCTCTAAGGTCAGCCCATGGCAAAAATTAAGTCATTTCTATTTCCAACTTGATAAGCATAGGGAAATTTTGCTCTTAGGTCAGCTTCAGGGGACTGTGGACAATGGATTTACACAAGCCCCACCCCACTTTCACCTTCCATTAAGATGAGAGTTTCTCCCTTCATTCACTATGTAGCTCAGCCTTCATTAAAAAATACAAAACCCTATCCCACCATCTGCTGCTTCATATTTCTCAATAGCTATGCATATGAGGTTTTATGTATTTACTTATCTTAATTTTGAAGTGCAAGCAAAGGATGAAACATTATTCTAAAACCCATGGGAGATTCCCAAAGGCTAGCAGTTCTGCTATCCTAACATTTTCCTTTTTTTCACAAAATTTATTCATTTTTCTTCGGCCCCGCTAAATTAAGGGAGAAGTAAGTGGGAAGGGCAGTAAGTATCTACATTAGGAAACCAAGACTTGCAGGCCAAAAAGGAAAGTTTATTTTTGGTTTACATGGAAACTGGAAACCTTAATTGGGCTTGTTGTGGGAAGGGGCAGGAATGAGCCCTCCTTGCAGATGACCTGGAAAGTTCCATTGAAAGCAAACAAATGCGCTAGAAACAAGACATGCAGGATAAGATAATGGAATTCTCACGAAATCAGTACCTGGAAAAAGGGTATGATATAGCTGGGGAAATATGGGTTCTTTCTTTTCTTTTGGCGTGGGACGTCCACAGATGCCTTTCTGTGGATGATCTGGCTGGGCCATGCCTGTGTGGGTTTTGTGGAGAAGACAGGTGCCACACGGTCAGGACCAAAGGATGGGTGCATATGGCATCCTAGCATCTGCAGGGCAAAGTGTTTGGCCAAACTCACACACTACCCTGTCCTTAAAGAACAGCCTGCTGCATCTAGAAAATTGTTTCCATGCCTCAGACTATTTTGGCCCATTCAGGACAATTGGGCCAACAATTTTCTACTTAATGCAGTTGGAAAATCGCCGATTTCCTGCCCTAACCAGCAAGGGATGTCAATCATTGCATTTGCAGTAAGAGCGGGTTTCTTTTTGGTTGGCCCTACTGAATAGATATGGCTCAGAACATGGAGCCGGTGAGAGTGGGGGAGATGGGGAGTGGAGGCGAGGGGCAGTCATTGGAATGTTCAATAAGGAAGAAATCTGGTTATGACTATTGCCAGGGAACCTGGAAATCATGGTTCATCTCAACAGTGCTGAGATATCAGTGACACCGACATTAAACAAACCCCACTCAACATGTATGCATGTACTAACTGTGTATATAATGTCCCTAGATGTATATACGATATATATACACATAACCATATGCTCATAACATCAGGCTTTGTCAACTCTATGAAAGGAACCAACCGCGATGCATTCTGAATGTCTGTGTTTCTGTTTCCCCTCTCACCCAAGGTTCAGTCACCGACAAGCCCTTGAGCCAGGGTAACTCAGGAAGGAAAGGTGAGTAGAGTTTTATGCTTTATCTAAATGTTTGCTCCTAAAGCCAGTCCAAGAAAGAATTCTTGGACAAGATGGATGGAGATGGGGTGAAAGCTAAAGGCGCCCTGCAGAAAATATCCATTCTTTTTCTGTTTTTCCTCCCAGAAGCACCGAGGTGAGTAAGGCTCATCGGTGGTGGGGGATCAAGCTCCTGGAATTTCTGGGGGAGGTGAGTGAGCGCAGGCCACAGAGCTGGCAGGGACCCTGAGAATCTTGGTTCCTAGGAAGTTCAGTCAATCAGTGTCGCCAGCATTAAACAAGAAGGATAATGAAAGTACTAGTAGGTGTGCTCAAGTCTGCCCCGACTCTCTTATTTTGGAAACCAATCTGAGCATTATTTCCCTCACTGCTTCTCAATAACTATTCCAGCTCCTCCAGTTTCTCTTCCCTAAGACCAGGCTGGCTTCATGAGCTTGCCACTTGAGCATTGGTTGTCATAAAATTCTCAACTATTTTGTCTTTGAACTTGTGCTTTTAAGTGCAGAAAGTCGACGGGACAGTGATACATGTGACAATCAGTTGCAGGTCTGCTGCTGATCCCTTGGTCCCATAGCTTGTGTGATGCGTGCTTTTGTAGTATGCTCAAAAATTTAATTTTTCTTTACCTAGAGCAACATCCAATAGCAAATTGAAAACACCATGGCAAGCCGAGAGAGACTATGGAAGAGAGGGAAACAACTTTACTTTTAGTCTCGTTAATGACACTTTCTCCTGCTTTCTTGAACAGAAGGCGTCATTTTCATTGTGTACTAGGCCTTACAAATTATATGTACTCCAATTAAGGCATCTGACTGAGTGCTCTTAGGGGTCCAGCTGCCACGAGGAGCCGGCCGCCGGGGTTTACCATAATTTCCGGTGTGCAGACACTCAGATCACTGCTGCTCACTCCAGGATGACATACAAGCACACAGAGTTGTGGTTGCATAGAAAATAACTATCAGTTTCATTGCATGGTGAGAAATCCAGAACCCCCATTTTCAGGTAAAACCTAGACAAGGGACATTGACTGAGTTTGAGGCTTCCCACCTGACTCTGGGCCTTGGGAACTTCATGCTCATAAGACCCATGTGCTAGGTGGCATATGCTGTCACAGGGAGACCAACGTGAGTCCCTAGACCCTGGTCCAGCCACTTACAGATTAGAGATGGGAGGAGGAGGCAAGCTCACCCTTCCCGAATGTAGCAGGTGAGTGTCCAGAGAGCCTGCTGCCCCTAATTGCGGGTGCTCCAAGAAGATGTGGAAGTAGGGCGCAGTGACACCACCACCCACTGGAAAATATGGACCAATGGACTAGATGGGCTGCTCCCCTTCCTGTGAGCAGGAATGAGTAAGTGGGTGAAAAAAAGAGAGCAAGTGCCTTCCCAGGTCTTCCCCAAGAGAAGAGACAGCGTGAGTGTGGGTGGTTCCTTCCCGTGGGAGAGGGGCATGGCCGTTTCTTTCTGCAAAGACCTGGAACCATCAAATCTGTGAATGGTGTATCTACCATGTATTGGGGCTGGAGAAGAAAGCTGCCTTCGGTGTTGCTGTTGCAACAGGAATCTTCAGAACATGCCCTTTATTTCTGGGCATGAGGTCCTGATAGTAGGAAAAAAAGGCAGTCCCCTCAGAACTGACCACCCAGATTTTTCCCACGCGAGGGTACAGAGCTCATGATGCCGAGTAACACACCACACCAAGAAAGGCCCATAGGGTTAGGGTTCTTAAACTGCACGGAGAAATACTGTCCAGATTGAAGTGAGTTTGCACCCCACCGATAACTAAGAATCAGACATGGTCATGGTGGGATCTCACGGATTTATCAGGAGGAGGGCAGGGGAACCTGATTCTCCCAAGGGTGGTGCAGGGAACAGGGGCGTAGAGTCTGAAGCTTCATCTCAGAGCTAAGCTGCCTTCAATTTTTAGTTCTTTGCTGTCTGCACCAGATGAATTCCTCCCTCTGTGATGGTTCTGCTGAGGCTCCCTGTTTAGTGAAAAGGCCTGGGGGATGGTGAGGGAGGGATGCTAGGGCTTATTTGCCCTGGAGAATTGACGTGTCAGTGGGCTCTCTTCCTTCGACTTGGGGGGATCACTGTAGGTGCTGTTCTCTGTCTGCCATGGGCAGTGCAGTGAAATGCAGTTTGGGGCCACCTGTAGGAAGGGCCACCTGAAGCCACACCTGCCCAGGAAGCTGAGGTTTGAATGGGGACAGGGTGCGAGAGGGCATTCGTAATATCCTGTGTTGGCCCACTGAGGTCCCTCTTTCAGCTGCCACTTAAGAATGGAATGTGCTCTGAGGGCAGCAGGTGGGAAGACACAAAGGCCCCTTGTCTGAGCTCGTGCCCACACGTGGGGTCTCCTAGCAGGCATCTCCAGAGAGCCGGAGCTTGCAGCCCTGAGGCCCGCCACAGGCAGATGCTGGGCCTGGCCCTCGTGCAGGGTAAGGGGTCCGGGTGGGAAGGAGATGCAGCTGGAGGGCTGGGTGTGTGAGCGGTGGGGGGCTGCCGGGGAGGAGCAGACCCGGCCTATTCTTTCCCCACCCTCTTGAACATGCTCCACTGACAGGGCTGGAGGGATCGGTTCTCTCTGCCTGGAAGGAATGAAAAGACGCATTGTGCAGCCACGGAGAGTCTGGTTGCCAGCCAGGAACGAGTCCTCCAAAGCAGAGGAGAAAGGCAGAGTGAGAGGAGGCTGGGGGAGGAGGCCCAGAGAGATAGCAGGAGCAAAGGAGGAGGGAGAGAGGCCAGGCAGGAGCAGGTCACAGCCAGTTGGCCTGGACAGGGAGGCCTGGGTTGCTGAGGCTCCTGGGCCCACAGGTGTGGAGCCCGAGGGGAGGTGGGGAGGGGGGCGGAGGCGCTGTTATCTTACCCAGATGCACGTGCTCCTAGAAGGGAGAGGGTCAGAACTTCAGACTATTTATTTAATCCCTTGGAATGTCCTTGCCTGGCTCTGATCTTTGGGCCCCTTGTGTTTCAGGGACTCCTTTACAGGCACATGTGTGGTAATTAACACGGGCAGTGTAGGTCCCGGCCATGTGTTTGAGTTTCAAATATCCATTGATCTGGGGCACTCCCATCCTGGCCACCCCTCCCCTTCTTCTCCTTTGGTCCTCACCCTTGAAGAGTGATGGAAGGGGGGGTGGTGGTGTCTGTGTGTATTGGAGGGTGGGGGACACATGTGCATCCACATGTATTTCATTGAGGCTACAGAGGAACATCAGAACAGGGGAAAGAGCCCCCAGCAGCCCTTAACCCCTGATGATCTGCTGCTAAAACAGCCCAAGGCTGCAGACGTTGTGGTAGAGATGAATTTTTGGTTTCAGCTGAAGTTGTCTGAAGAATGGCTGGGAAGCAAATGTGTGTAGAGATCATGAATTTACCGAGTGGCTTTTCCTGACCAACCAAGGCTCGTGGGGTTTCCTATGGTGCCTCTTTTTGGGATGTTGGTGGTAATGAATGTGGATGATTTAGGGTGCCCTCGGGATAACTGAATACAGCCAGGGACTGGTCCTGGGAGTCATTGCTTGTGAGGCGGCAGAGGGAATGCACAGCCTTCAGCGGCTGCGGTGGGGGAGGGGCGTGGTGAGGAGTGACTGCACGAAATATAGCGGAGAGGCCTTGTACACTGACTGCTGGCAGTTCTCCGGGAGGTTTTTCCTTCTGAGCACCTGGGGCCTAGAGCGACCAAGGTGATGCCTCTATACATGGCGAAGGGAGAGTTTAGGGTCATCAGGAGTGTTCTGCAATCTGCCTTTTTCCCCCTTGTACCAGGTCTGGGAGTTCGCTGTTTAAAGAAAGCGGGGACAAAACTACGTACCCTTCTCCATGGGCTTCTGTATTTGTCAAGCCAGTCTCGGAGAGGCACTGACTTCCAAAACCCAACCCACCTTTAATTTGCAGAGATTTTTTTTTTAAATCCTTCACTGGCTGCTCTGTAGTATGTGCTCCAGGTAAAGAGTAGGTCACACTCTCATCCAGGTAAAGGTAGAGACAAAGATCACTGTCTTTTGTCTCTATCTTTAGAATTTGTCATGGATCCTGAGTCTACAGGTTGGTACCAGCTTGGAGATCTTGTCACTCAAGTGATGGATTTAGCATCCTCCTCATTCAGGGCTGAGGGATGTGCTTAGGGCAGGGGTAATGGATGGCAGGCATCTCAGAGGAAGGGGATGGTTAGCACACCTGAAGGAGGTTCGCCTCATTGCCCTGAGCCTGGCTGAGGTGTGCAGGCTCTTGTTTGGGACATTCTACATGTAGGGAATCGTTCCTGCTGTACCCTCTTCCCAGCTATCTCTCTGATCGCTCTCCCCTCAGCACCAAGGGAGAAGATGGATTGGTAGTTGATCTGTCAGCATGGCCATCAGTTGGCAAAAGTGTGATGACCTACCAGCCTGCGCTGGATTTGAATGGAGGCGGGCAGCGGGTGACCTGTACGGGCTGGCTTCTGTGCACACAGAATTTCCCTGTGGGATGAGAAGCATTCTCATTCCCATGCTGTGCCTGCTGACCAGAACTGTGCCTGAGCAGCTCCAAGCCCAGGAGAGGCAGCTCTTTGCTCTCTGCATGCATGTTGCTGCTGCTTTCTGGTGCTCTGAGCCACCCTGATCAGGCCTGGCATATCCATGCACCAGCTTTGCAGAGATACATTGCAGAAGGGGTGTGCATGAGTGTCATGTGTGAACCACGTCTCCTTCCTCCAACAGTTAGTACTCTCCCAGCTTAGCTCCATCTACTGAACTTCCTGCCCTGCATCTTAGCCTCTATTCTGGGGTCTCCAAAAGCAAGCTTGTGCATGCGAAATACTAAATTTAGAGTTTGAATCCCTGCCGTATCCCCATTTCCAAAGGCTGGAGATGAAATGAAGTATATGGATCTGGAATAGCCTCCTAGTCATAGGTTCTTAGGAGTCCCTGGTGTTATTAGTAACCATTGACATTTTATATTTTGGTTTTTTCATTCTTTAATTCAACAAATACTTATTGAGAACTTACTGAGTATCAGGCTTGTTACTGAGGATCCAACAACAAGTAAGATGATAAGAGCCCTGGCTTTGCCTCGCAGAGCTCACATCCTAATAGTCCTTAGCCTCTTCTTACAGAAGTCACCTTCAGGTGGAGGTAAGGCCTCCCAGGGAGCACAGGCTTCTAGATGCTGGGAAGCTGCCACCTCTGAAGGGGACAGAAGGCGGATGATCCTCCAAACAGGCCTGGGTGGGAGCTCTCAGGGCCAGAGCCCCTCAGGAAGGACCCCTGGCGGAGGCTGTCTGCCTGAGATGAGCATGGCCACTGGCAGGCTCTTGGTCCCTCTACCTGGTGCCTTTGTGGGGCCCCTGCAGTCCAGGTGAGATAGCTCACTGTTCCTTGGCTGAGAGAGTTGGGTTCCAGGTATAACACAGAAACATAGAGGGGAAACTGGGATGTCAGCATGTGGTGGGAGGCCTCAGGCCACATCTGCACCCCTGTCTCCAGCCCCGAGTCCCAGGGGCCTCCTGTGGCAAAGGCTGAGGAGTCATCACTGTTGGGCCCTATAGCGCCAATTCTGTGCCTGCTGAGGAAAGCTGTGAGACTCAAGGGCTGCTTGTTCTAAAATGGGTAAGGAAGAGCGACAGAATCAGAACAACTAAAGCAAGTTTCCCAAAGACAAAGAAAATGGGGGATACTACTCTGCCTGTTTTTATAAATAAAGATCTCTTTACCTCATGACCCTTTATGAATTTTCAACTGATATTCCCCTTTGTTCTTCTGAACATTTTTTTAGAGCAGTTTTAGGTTCACAGCAAAATTAGGAGGAAGGCACACAGATTTCCCCACTACCTCCTGCCTCCACACATGCACAGCCTCCCCATTATCAACATCTCACCAGGGTGTTACCTTTGTTGCAATCCGTGAACCTACACTGACACATCATTATCACGCAACATCCACAGTTTGCATTGGATTCACTCTTGGTGTACGTGCTGTGGGAATGAACAAATATATGATGACATGTGTCTGCCTTACAGTATCACACAAAGTATTCTCATTGTCCTAAAAATCCTCTGTGCTCCACCTGTGCATCCCTTGCTCTCCCCTCCCTACCCTCTCCTCCCACCGGCAATCACTGATCCTTTTACCGTCTCCAAAATTTTGCCTTTTTCGAATGTCACATAGTTGAAACCATAATATTCTGATTGATTTTAAGATTACAGTGCTACAGTAATCAAGACAGTGTGGTATTGGCCCAGGGATAAACACATAGATCAATGGTACAGAATAGAGAACCCAGAAATAGGCCTACTACACAGTGTGGAAAGCTGCTTTGTGAAAAGGTGCAAACACAATACAGTGGAGGGAGGACACTCCTTTTGATAAATGGTTCTGCAGCAATTAGATGTCCATAGGCAAAACCCAAACCCCCAAGCTCCTCGCACCTTATACAAAAATTAACTCAAAATGAATCTTGGACTTAAACTTAGAATGTAAAGCTATTAAAAGTTCTGGGGGAAAAATAGGACAGAATCTTCAGAATCTGTGGGTAGGTGAACTTAGACCTTTGTTATCTTAGAACATCAAATACATGATGCAAAATATTTAAAAGTGGAATTAATTGCGGGACTTAATCAAAATTAAAAACTTGCCCTTTCAAAGATCCTGTTAAGGGAACGAAGAAACGACAGACTGGGAGAAAATATTTGGGAGCCACATATCTGACATAGGACTGATACCTAGAACATATAGAGAACTCTCAAAGACTCCATAGTTGAAAAACAATTCAATTTAAAAATAGGCAAAATACTTGACTAGACATTTCACCAAAGCATGTAGATAGAGGGCAAAAAAAAACACAAAACAAAAAAAAACAACAACAACAACAACCAAAAAACTAAACCAAACCAAAGGGATGTTCAACACCAATAGCCATAAAGAAATGCCAGTGAAGACTATGATATCACTGCACATCTATTAGAAGAGCTAAAATTAAAACAAAAAATAGTGCAATGCCAAATGCTGGTGAGGATGCGGACAAACTCAATCTTTCGCACATTGTTGGTAAGGAATGTAAAATGATACAGCCACTCTGGAAAATGCTTTGGAAGCTTCTTCAAAAAAATAAAACATCTCAACATATACTGACCATATAATCTAGCAATTGCACTCCTGAGCATTCACACCAGAGGCATGAAAACTTATGTCCACACAAAAACCTGTACATGGATGATCACAACAGTTTTATCTGTTAGAGCCAAAGATGGACACAGCTCACATGGCTTTCAGTGGGTAAACTGTGTTGCAGCCATACCGTGGAACACTACTCAGCAATGAAAAGGGGCAAACAGCTGGTATGTGCAATAATTCAGATGAATCTCAGGGCATTATGCAAAATGAAAAGGGTCAATCTCAAAAGGTCACATACTGCATGATTCCATTTATGTAGCAGTCTAGAAATGACAAAATGATAGGATGGAGTTAGTGGTTGGCAGGGGTGAGGGATGAAGTAGAGGAAGGGAAGAATGACTATAATGGTGTAGCACGAGGGAGATCCTTGTGATGAGATAGTTCTGTATCTTCATTGTGGTGGTGGTTACACGAATCTACACATGAATACAATTGCGTAGAAGTTACATAGAGCTACCTACATACACAGATGAGTGCATGTAAAACTGGTGGAATGCGAATAAGGTCTGCGAATCATACCAATATCAATGTCCTGATTTTGCTATTGTACCATAATGATATTACCTATATAATTATGTTACCTATATAATTACCTTAATTACAAAGATGCCACCACTGGGGGAAACTGGGAGAAGGACACATGGGACTGCTCTGTATTATTTTTGCAACTTCCTGTGAATCTATATTAATTTCAAAATAAAAAGTTCAAAAAAAAAATAGCCATCTTCTGTGTGAACCCAGCCCTAAACCGACTCCTCCACCTCCTTCCCCGCTCCTCCAGCTCCTGCTCCTGCTCCTGCTCCTCCCCTCCCCCAATTCCCCCCCCACACACACACACTATTTTCCAGTCTCCTCCTTTTCCTCTTTCACCCCTGGTCTACCCTTTGCACCAGCCTCATGCTTTTGTTCTTATTAAGGGAATGTGGAACTTGAGGATGTGGGCAACTGCTTGCAAAAAAACAGCTTTAAGCTTGTTTTCACTTCTTTAGGGAGGGAGTGTGCAGGTGGGTAGACGGAATGTAAAACATAGATCTTTTGGTCTGGAAAGGACCCAGACTGCTCAGATAGCTTCTGCTCTCAAAGTTCCGAGTCAGGACAGCTCCCAGTGCACTTCTGAGCCTCGGTGGTCATGGGATATGCATCTCAGGAAATGCCAAGGCTGAGTAACATTCCATCATCCGCCTGGTGTGATCCCAGCCAGGTTTTAAGGGATTTTGCAAACAGGCCTAGTTGTCTCTTTATGATGCTCAAAATAAGTAATCTCAACTTCCACACGGGGTCCCTGAGTTTGGCATAAATGTGGCCCCTTCAAAAGCAAGAAGCTACCACACTTCTGCCAGCCTGAAGTTTATCTCCATGTCTTTGGACAAGTTGGCCAACAGAAGCCTAAAAGAATGTAAGTGGGAGAGTGACCAGTGATGGACACAAACTGCACAGAGCCCAACAATTGAGGGGAGTTGGGATCACTGAGAGACCTTCTGAATTTCAGGAGGAGGTGGTGGTTTCTTTTTTCCTCTTTCTCCAAGGCTTCTCAGTCTTGGAGACCCCAAAAGATGCCATTAACGATTCCTCCTCTGGCCCCTTTGACACATTTGCTTTTGAAGGACCTGGAAGAGAAAGCGCTTTGTATGTGGTCAGAATAAACTCATTGTACACCCAAACAATTAACTCCTCAATGGACTCGCCAGACCCTTGAAAGGCCCAGCCCTGCTTCCCTGGACCTCTTGGGCTCTATTCAGTCCAGTAGGCACACCAATGTTTTGGGGTTTTGTTTTGTTTTTTGTTTGTTATTCTGAAAAGTCCTTTCCTGAGAATAGTCAGAGCGGATCAACATTGTCCTCAGCCCAGCATTTATCTCCACTAGCCAGCGAATGTCAATCAGGAATCAAAAAGCCAAACAGAGGGGGCTTTGAACGGTGTCATCGGGGGTCGAAGTGACTTCCAGCTGTCTGTGCGTGGGCCAGGCCTTCTCGCAGGGCAAGGAATTGTGCTGTTACACAAACCCGCTGTGTGTATGGGCTCCCAGAGCCGCGCGGGGGCTGCACCTGCAAGGAGGCGAGCCTGGGGGTGGGGAATCTTGGGAGGCCAAACTCCCCGGCTCTAGGCTGGGCAGTTTCCAAGGCTGCTCACTGCCTCGGGGCTTTCTTACTGAGACGTGGTCTCTTTGTGACTTCCTCTCCCCTGGTCGGCTGTAAGAATAGATGAGGAAAGCCACCTGCCAGAAAAGTTGAGTGTTGCAAAATGTGACAATATTATTATTGTTGTTGATCTTGACATCATCCTTGAGAAATTCTTTCAAGTTTGCCTTGTTTATTTATTTTTTTTAATATTTCCAAATTTACTTTTTTCTCCCGGTATGAAAAGTAAAAATCTCTGAATTGGCTTTTTCCCCGATGTTCTGTCTGCTTCACCGTGGTCTAGAAGTGTGTTATGGTAAATGAAAGAGAAAGAAAGTCTTGCTATTTGAGGTCCAAAAGAATTACCAAGAGGGTCAGGCATCAAATTATCATGTGCATATATAGAAACTGAGATTCAGCTATCTTTCTCTTTAAAATACAGGGTAGAGCAAAAGTAGATTTACCGTTCTTCATAGGGAAGATAATACAATAATTAGTAGATAATAGTTCAAGAATAAACGGTGTTTTGCGTACTCACAACTGTAAACCCACTTTTGCTTCACCCTGCATATGGAAAAGTCTCCCCCCAAATCAAGGATTGCTCAAATAACATAGCTGTTGCTGCCGCCCGATGATTTATCTGTGATGATGTTGACACTACCTCCCCTTTTGTTTTAATTGAAGTATAATTGTATACTGTAACATTTACTCACTGTCAATGTACAATTCGATGAATTCAGTACATTTCTGGAGTTGTGCAGCCACTACCAGAGATCAATTCCATCTCCCCAAAAAGAAACCCTATGCCCACCTATAGTTATACCCACTCCCACTCCCACCCCCAGCCCTAGGCAGCCAGGGGTCTGCTTTGTCTCTGTAGGTTTACCTTCACTAGGCATTACATGCAAACAGACTCATGCAATATGTAGTATTTGCACATGGCTTCTCTCATTTGGTATAATGTTTTCAAGGTTTATCTATATTGCAATTACTATATGTGCAATTACTATATTGCACATGTGTTAGTAATTCATTCCTTTTCACTGCTGAACAATATTTCTTTATATGGAGATATCACAATGTGTTTATCTGTTAACCAGTTGACAAACATTTGTTCCCAGTTTGGGGCTGGAAATAACGCTGCTGTGAATATTTGCATACGCATCTTTAGGTGGATATGTTTTTATTGTCCTTGGATAGTCTCAGGATTGGAATTTCTGGGTTGAAGAGTAAATTTATGTTTAACTTTTGAAAGAAATTGCCAAACTCTTTTCCAAAATGGTTACCCATTTCTATATTCCTGTCGGCAATGAATAAGGGTTTTAGTTTCTCCACATCCATGCCGACACATGGTATTATCTATTGAAAAATTTCTAGCCATTCTAGTAGGTATGCAGTGGTATCTCGTTGTGGTTTTAATTTGTGTTTTCCTAATAACTAATGACATTGAGCATCTTTTCATGTGTTTAGTAGCCATCCGTGCATGTTCTTTGGTGAAATGTCTTTTAAAATATTTTGCTCATTTTAAAGTCAGATTGTTTGTCTTCTTACTGAGTTGTAAGGTTTACTGTATTTCTTAACTTAAAAACTTTGGTAAGATTTTAATTTTGCAAATCCAATTTTAAAAGTAGGCTGTGGGATGAGACGTTTTAGTACTTCTATACCTCCTTTAAGAGGACTTTAAAGTCTTTCCTCCTACACAGCATCCTGAGGCTGGGGAGGCAGGCAGCCTTCACTGTTAGAAGAGGAAATCACTGCCCAGAGAAGAAAAGTGAGGGGTTCGGGTTACCATCTTATTGCCTATAACACCTGGATCTGGAGTGTGACCCCATTGGAGACTGGGAGGCCAGGGGCACATGTGGAAGCGTTTCTGTCTCCCCAGGGCCCCGTGTGGGGCCTGGTGTTGCCCGAAGGCTTGCCAGGAGGCAGGACCGATGTGGACCTTGGACCCAGGCCTTGGACCTGTTTGGTGGAAGGGAGTGCTTGTTTGCTGGGTCAGGAGCCAGGTGCCCAGGTGCCCGGAGATGATGGTCAGAGGGTCCTGTTGGCGTTGGCCTGGTCTCCCATCCTTTGGGCATGCTGGATCTCACAGGTGGCTCTCCTGGCAGCAGGGCACCTTGCTTTTTGCACTTCATAAAGATTTCCACCTTGGGCCTCCCTGGGGCAGAGCAGCTGCGTCTCCTCACCCTCGGTGACCCTATCCTGCAGACAGATCCACTCCCTGCACGTGGCTTCATGCTGTGTGGGCCTCTGGGCCTGCATCTGGGCAATCTTGGAGGTCCTCAACCTGCACGCTTTCCCAGGAGACCGGAAGCCCTTCCTCCTCTCCCTGAGCAGCAGGCATTATGGTCTGGCTGCTGGACCAGATGGGCAGTCCCAGGCTCTTATCTGGATGACGGGAGAAGTAAACAGAATGTTTCTGTTGTTCTGCTCCAGAGAAAGATACAGCTCTTGGAATACGGGAGGATTTTAATTGAATATTACAATGTTACATAAGCCATTTTCCACTGAGGTTCTCGCCCGGCATTGTCCCTCTGGCTGTGTGTGACTTCTCACTTTCCCTTTGTTACCCTCAACGCCCCTCCGCCCTATGCGAAGGGGCTGCACACTCTGTACTGGGCCATTCGGGCTATGAACTCTGCCTCCGGCGGCAGCAACCAAATGGGTATTGCCGCTGCCAAAAAGTTTCAGTCAGTGGCTCGTTGAAGTCAATGGAAAGAGGTGTTAATAGGGTCAGGGGAAGTGATGCTATTAAAAATGACATTGTGTGGCTCTGCTCCGTGTTTATCCTCCCTCAATGACTTCCAGACAAACTCACCCAGCTTGGCATCAGAGATGCCTGCTCCAGACTCAGCGAGAGGCAAATAAGAACTCCAGCTCGCTTAGTTACTCTTCTCTTCCTGCTGTGTCTTATCCCTCGGGATGTTGGTCAGATGACTCGGGGTCAGTCACCTTGGCCCCTGTGGGAGGTCAGTGTTGGTGTCAGCACATGAGAATAATAGCAGGGTCGGGGTCACACCACCGTCGGGTCGCTGGCCTCAGCCTCCAGCAAGGATTAGGGCCTGTATGGCTCTCCAACCTTAAGATCCCAAGGGTCAGGTGTTGGTGCAAGAAGGGGATCAGGGCTCTGTTCTCTCTGGACGTGATGCAGGGAAGTCAGCCAAAGGTTCTGGAGCTCCGAATGGTGCGGGATTGTTATTACTGATGATCTGATTGGCTTTGCAGAGACTGAGGATTCGCATTCTCCACAAATAGTTAATGCTCGGAGAATAAAGTGTTCAGTTCTGAGAGACCTCGGGGTCTTGGAAAGAGAGAGATGGCGTAACCATAAAAATGTTTGCGACCACAGCACCCTCCGTCCTCCCCGCATTGAGGGAGGAAACAGAATTCTCTAAACTGTGCGTTATCAATGGGGGCGAAGATACCTGCTCCCGGCTCTTGCCAAGGAGGCAACATGGTTCGGGGGCATTGGTTTGGGGTGGGGTGTGGGGGCGTGCTCTGTTTACATATAAAGCACAGATATACATACAGTACATAGAGTATATCTTTTATTAGGGGAACGATTAGGAGAAAAATGTCTAAAAATGCTCCTTAGGTGACTAATAATGAAAAAAAAAAAGGGGGGGTTGAAAACCACTGCTGCAAACTAAGGTTTATTTTGATGAAAATAGCTGAGTCCTGAAAGGTGAGAGAGAGCGGCCAATCCTGCCAGGATGGAGGGTGTCAGGGCTTGGCTGCTAGGAGCTCCCTGCTCCCATCATCTGGGTTAGACATTGGAGAGCGAATCCAGGGGGCAGTCTCCCATGTCCCCCCTCATGTTGTTTGCCCCCTCCTCCCACAGGGGCTTGTGGAACATGCTATTTCACAGGCGTCCCCAATTCTTTTCAGTTCAGCAGGCTGGAGAGAGAATGGTCCTTCCTGCCTTCTCTTCTTATTAATTCTTAAGTTGTATTTAATTAAAAAAATTTTTTATTGATTTTTTACAGAGAGGAAGGGAGAGGGATAGAGAGGTAGAAACATCGATGAGAGAGAAACATCGATCAGCTGCCTCCTGCACACCTCCTCCTGGGGATGTGCCCTCAACCAAGGTACATGCCCTTGACTGGAATTGAACCTGGAACCCTTCAGTACACAGGCTGATGCTCTATCCACTGAGCCAAAGCAGTCAGGGCAAATTGTATTTGATCTTAAATTCTTCAATTACAGTTGATGTACAATATCATACTAGTTTCCGCTGCAGAGCATAGTGATTTGACATTTATATAACTTGCAAAGTGATCACCCCAATTAGTCTAGTTCCCATCAGACACCCTACATAGTTTTACAATCTGATTGACTCTTTTCCCCATGCTGTACTTTAATCTGAATGAGGATAAGAAATAGTTAGGAGTTCGGGGGGGTGGGGGGAGCAAAGGAGTAATAGCATCTCAAGTCTCCTGCTTTCCTTAAGCTCCTCAGTGAAGGGCACTACAGAGGTCCTGGGCCGCTGCCTTCACGAGAGGGTGGGAAGGCACTTGGGGAATTTGAGGCCACGCTGTGTGACCATGCCTGGCCGCCATCGGGGCTGCTGGGGAAGGAGGGGAGCTTTCGCATGGGAAGACCGAGGGACTCGGCCTGATAAAGAAGGGGCCTCCAAAGCCATGGCAGCCCAGCTCCCTTTCGACCTTCCCTCGCAAGAGCAAGCGCACCCCTGGATTTGCCTTCCTGTTGGTGTTTCTCTGTGGTTTTCTTTTCCTTCTTGTTCTTTTTTCTCTCTGGTCTCTTCACTGGGACTTGGCCGGGCCATGTGCAAACCCAAACCATTCAACAGTGCTGGAGAGTAGATAGTATTTACCTCAATAATGGTAGTCTCTTTCCGATTCTTTTTAACCCTCAATTCAGATGACGGGTCTAAGCCGACGCCCACGATGGAGACACAGCCGGTGTTTGATGGAGACGGTAAGCTCTGGTATTACTTCCGACTCCCATTCCCCACCCGGTTTCAGGTTTGGGGAGGGCAGGTCTTTCCTTCGGGTGTTTGTTTAAGCATTATCATTCTTTGTTCTTTTTTTAATTTTCATTTTTCCCAGTGTACGCTGGGTTGTTTTGACCTTTTAAACAAGTGCAAACCCTCCCAGGAACTGGTACACTTGCCACTTCTGGAAAGACCCTCTGTGCTGGCCAGGCTTTCTGCCTGGCTGCTGGTGGCCAGCAACAGCACAGCCTGCAGGGACCCTGGGTGCTGCCAAGACTGGGGAGCCACGGCAGAGGAAGACAGGCAGGCCGGCACTGCCCCCTCAGGAAATGAGCCAGCACCAAGAAGCTCCTGTCCTGGGCCCAGCTTCGTGCTCAGCCTCTGGGGGACGAAGGAGAAACAGAACAGACAAAGCCCTACTCTAAAGACCGTGGCAAGCCCCGGAGGGCTTTGTGTGTTAAATTACTGGTCTCAGTTATAATCGTAGTAGAAATGTATGGAAGGAAGAGATCACAATGGTCTGAGGAGAGATTCTGTGAGGAGATGGGAGGGACTTGAGCTGGACCTTGAAGATGAGGAGGAAGAATTAGGGCATTCCAGGCAGGGGACTGGCGTGGACCAAGGAGGGTGTATTGTGGGGATGGGGTACAGTAAGGAAAAGTATCAGGAAAGGGACAGGTCAGTGGAGCTGGTTTGGTTAAGTTGTAGGGATCATGAGAGTTGAGTCAAGACCATTGAGAGAGGAGAAATTCTAGGTCAAGAAAAATAGTGTGGCTGGTGGCAAAATAGATGTCCCTGGAGATATAAGGGGTGTTGAGGAAGAGGTTGGGGTGCAGAAGGCTGGCCTCAATTTGAGTTTGAGGTGCTCAGGGCCTATTCTTCAGAGTGCTTTGCTAAGTACTCCAGGTTCCCATGAGGAGGAGCAGGACACTCGGCACAGTGCTGAGTCTGACAACGAGGTTCAGCCCTTGGTGCAACGTACAGCAACCTTTTAGTAGCTTTCAGCGAGTGTATGCAGGCTGGATCATAAGCCTGGACAGTGAGACAGAGGAATAAAATAAATCATACTACTGTTTGGTACTGTGGCTAGGGATGTCCCTAGCATGAGCTGTCCTTTGCAATTGATCATATCATGGGACATACTTGTGTTCATGCCCAGAAGTTCTGAAGCTTCTGTGATCCTCAAAGGTCCTTTATCACCAGCAAGCCTGGGGCCCGGGGGGATTGGGTGCAGAATGGAAGACCATGCCAGCTTGGGAGACCTCCCCAATACCCCCACTGATGATCTTGTCACTATATAGTGTGTTCATGGTCATCTGTCCACTGGGTGACCCAAGCCCTGGAGGGCCTAGAAGCACCCCCATGCTCTCTGGACGGGGGTCTGCCTCTGTTCAACAAGGAACCATTGGACAGGGCATGAAGCACATGCCAGCCCTTTACTCTTTCCTACATGCAGGAGAGGCTCAGCACCTAAAATCTGTGTGGCTCAGCCATTTCCTCCAAAATGGCCTTTGTGGTTTGGTGTTTGTTTATTGACTTACCCCTTTAAGTTCTCCCAGGGAAGCAACCGAGAGAGACTTGGCTTGGCCCAGGTTCCTCACCTCCTGGGATAATATTTTTATTCCTGGATGGAGTGGCTCAGTGCTTCTGGATGCTGACCACTCTGCCTCCCGGAACAGGAGCCCTTGCTTGTCTCCTACGAACTGATAGGGAGAGGAGCTTCCACAACAAGAAAGGGGGAGATTTGGGGACAAAGGGCAAATGAGGCAGATAGTCAAGCCTCAATGCCTCAGCCCTTAAGAAAGCCATTTAAAAGTCTGGGACTTTAGAGTCCAATTTACATGCTCTCTTTGCCTAGACTTCATTTTCTCTTTCCTTTTTTTTTTTCTTTCAGAAATCACAGCTCCCACTTTATGGATTAAGCACTTGGTAATCAAGGACTCCAAACTGAACAACACCAATGTAAGAAATTCAGGTAAATAATCTGCCTTGGATTATATGCTTACCTGATGGCCCATGGTTGCCCCATGGTTACCTCATGACTACCTACTGGATAGGCTTGCGCATGTTATTTACCCTTTCTGGTCTTCAGTTTCTACAGCTGTAGAATGAGATTAGGTGAGATAATCTCTTCCATCTTTAATTGTCTTCAATTATTATCTCAAGGACCCTCTTTCATGAGCAACTGACACTTTTAGCTAACACACACACACACACACACACACACACACACAAAACCCAACCTTTTGGCTCTATGTTTTAGTATTTTAATTGACTTTCTGTATTTAAGAAGAATGGTTGGACATAGAGCAGTGGTGCTTCAAGTCTCAAGAGCCTTGGTTCTGTGTGGTTTTTAAGGCTCTGAATAAATGCTTCTGGTTGTATCTTTTCTACACTGATCTTTTGAAGAATTTGAGAGTAGTCAGGTTTTGTTACTGGCTGATTCCCTTGTAGAAAGGTGATAATCAAATTTGTAGAGTTCATTTACCATCAATGAAGACCAAAGTCAATAAGGTTTATTTACCATTAATAAAGACCAGATGTCCATCAATAGGAAATGTACTATCAAACCCAATCCATATCTCTTATCAGGGGGAATCATCCTTCTTTTTGCCTAAGGCTTTATTGTGAGAAATGCCATTTGGCATAATTTATGCTTGCCTGTTGAATTTAGCCATATCATCTTTTTTTCTTGTAGATAGCAAGGAATATAAACAAAAGTTACATCCCTTTCAACTGGCAGACAGAGTTTTATATGGCCAGTAATTCATGGGTGTGCTTTAGCTCTGTCCTAAAGGTGGTAGTGTGGGGACTAGCATGTGTGGAAGGAGTTAGACTATGAGGTGAATCAGTGCAGCATTGGCTGATTCCTCTGTGACTTGGGCAGGCCAGTACCTCAGCATATGTCTGATTCCCTGTTTGGTAAAAGCTGGAGCCACTGTGGGATGGTATGTGGAAAGGATAGCATGTGAACTCCTGAGGTCCAGATTCTTTGATAAAACAGGGCTGTAATAGCAAGAACCTACAACCGCGATTACTTTACCCAGCAAAGCTATCATTCAGAATTGAAGGTCAGATAAAGAGCTTCACAGACAAGAAAAATCTAAAGGAGTTCATCACCACCCAACCAATATTATATGAAATGCTGAAAGGTATCCTTTGAGAAGAGGAAGAAGAAGAAAAAGTAAAGATAAAAACTATGAACAACAAATACATATCTATCAACAAGTGAACCTAAAAATCAAGTGAATAAAAAATCTGTTGAACAGAATAAACTGGTGAATAGAATAGAATCAGAGGCATAGAAAGGGAGTGGACTAACAATTTTCAGGAGGAAAGGGGTGTTGGGGGTGTTTTTATTAATTTCTGAGAAGAAAGGAGAAGAAGAGAGAGATAGAAACATCAATGATGAGAGAGAATCATTGATTGTCTGCCTTCTGCACTCCCCCTACTGGGCATCAAGCCCACAATCTGGGTATGTATCCTGATTGGGAATCAAACCAGAACCTCTTGGTTCATAGATCGATGTTCAACCACTGAGCCACACTGGCCGGACTGTGCTCGTCACTTTTCAGATTCTTTCACTTGCTTTGATGAGGAAGTCAGATATACCTTAATGGCACCTTGTGTCCGGACAGCTGGTTGTGCTATGAACTGGAACCTCTGGGTCAAGCCCCCGAGAGAGTTTCCCGGTAGAGTTTGCTGAAAGATTCTGGCTTCCAGGGCACTTTGGCCCACAACTCTAGGGAAGTTGGAATGGGACTCAGAATCAACTGAGCGAGCGTTCTTCTCAGCTCTCTGCCTCAGAGGCAAAGAGGCCATCCCAGTTTCTTTTACACCCCAAACGTCCATCTTTCACACTCAGACCCTGTGACGCCAGTTTTGTTTTCTGGCCTGGGGACTGTTGATGTTGGAGAGGTTCCACTGGGCAGCCACAGTTTTGCAATAACATGACACGTATGCCTGCAACCTTAGCCCGTCTCCTTCACTCCTCCTGGAGGTGTTGGTCCTTGTTTTTAAGGCTTTGTCATGTATTCACCATGGTCAGTGTCGCCTTCTGAGGACCTGGCAGGTCCCGCGTTGACAGGTTTGCCTCCTTGGACTTCTCTCTGATTCTCACACTGAGGGTGCTTGCATTTAGCAAGACCACGTACCTGGCCGGCTGACACCTAGAACTCGAGAGTGGGCATCGTCTCTCGTGCTTGAGTGTTGGCCAGAGACTCTGTTCTACTTTTATAAGAAAATATGAACTCTTGCTGGGTTTTTTGTTTTGCGAGCTAGCTACCAAGGAATTTCTTAATATAACTAGAATTAAAACAATTTTTAAAAGTCATCTACATTTTATAGAAGAGCGTATAGAGATTAAAGAAATGACAAAAACTAGGCTTCATCTCATTCTTCATCCCATACCCCACTGCTTCTAATTTTACTGTTTGTGGACACGTGGTACAACTGTGATTTATAAAAGTCTTTTCTTTCCCTTTTATTTTCTTGGTATGGAAAAAGTCTATGTTTTCTTCTCTGGAAAAAAAAATGCTCTCTCTCAGGAAATATGGTCTTTGAGCCTTAACCCTACTCTTTGTGCAGCACCTGGGCGCCTTTCCTCAGTCCCCGGTCCCAGTGGCTGGTTCTGTAGCCTCTGGTGGGGTCACTTACCTGCCCTTTCTCCTCCATCTCTTTATTTCCTTTATCTCCACCTTTTCTTGTTACCTTCCTTCATGATCTGACCTGGGACTTCAAGAAGGCCCTAGAACTGGCCCCCTGCATGAAATCTACAAAGACCATGTCTTTCCTTCCTTGCCTCTTTGCCCGGCAAACCTGGGCAGCAGTTTGTGGCAACTGCCCCCCAGAGACAGCCACCAGTGGGGACACAGGCGCAAATGCATTTCTTATATGTTCTGCCTGGAAAATGGCCCCATGTATGAAGGCATACATGAGTGAGTGTGCCTACTTCCTCGCCCATGTCACTGGACAGCCATCCGCAGCATCCTGCCTTTACCTGCCGGTGTTGGAGCCTCATTCCTCTGGGCCTGCTGAGGGCCCTTTGGCCACATTTTTGTTTGTTCCTCCTCACCTGGAAGTTCCTGCCCGGAGAGCTGCTGCTATGATTGGGACTTGGGGTCACTGAGGCAACCGCATCTCCTGGCTAATTCCCCCACCCCCAAACCAGCACTCTTGGCCTGTCCGGAAACCGCGGTGATGTAATGACCTGAGGCCTGGAAAAATAAACAGCTCTCAGGGAAACCAGCGGTAGCCGTTGTAAGCAAATACCCCGCAGCCACCTGGAACCTCACACATGACGTGATTGGAAGGAAGAATGAGTAATCCACTAACGTTAGCAGCCGAGGACGGGTCTGGGCTTGTGTGCATTTAAAATATCTATATAAAAACAAACCCTTGATGTTTACCTCTCTGACTGGCCTTCTGGATGTCTGCCCGTCTATCTATGCAGGTGCCTTGGCCAGTCATGGCGGATGGAACAGAGTTGGGATGGGCGAGCATCCCTAGGGCCTTCTCTGTGGCAACAAAGGCCTTTCTCAAGTTTTCCCTTTGCAGATAGGAGCCATAAACACATGTAGAGGCCCCAGAGAGCCTACCCCCATGGTCCATCCTTACTTGTTTTAAAACTAGATTTTCTGGCTGCCTTGGGCCTTCACACACATTGTTTGCTTGGAACACAGAAATACAGTGGGTGGCATGTGGGGGTATGATCCGGCCTCTGGAACTTACTCGACCAGCAAAGGTGCTGTTTTGTTTTTTTTCTCCTGAAGGTGAGTTTGTATGCTTTTTGGTGTTGAGAGCAAAACCATGTGTCCCTGTGTTTGTCTTTTGGTCTCTGTTGCTAAGAAAACGGAAATCAGAGGTCCTGCTGAGGGTTGCAATTGACTCCTTCCAATTTGCCAGAAGTCAGCGATGGTCTCTGCTTTGATCTGAGGGTCCTTATTCTGTGTTTATTTGTCAAATGGCGTTGGAAGTAGGCAGGGTATAGATTTTATAAACACACTCCCAGGCAGCATTAGTGGTTTGGGGCATGAAGAGTGAAGCTATGATACTTTATTTGGACAAATGAAAAAATCTCTCTCCTGACTCCCCATTTGGCCTGTGCCCCCTGCTTCCTTCTCGCCTGCATTTTTGTTGACTGGCTCTTGTCCTTAAAGGACAGAGCTTCACAGGTCAAGGTCAATGAGTTACTGAGAAGAACTTGAAAGAAGACAACTTGCCACTTCTCGTTGCAAAACCACACTGATTTTCTTTTGGTGGGAGGGTCACATGAGCCCACTTAATGACATGAGTCAACGGAGATGGAGCCTTTTCTAAAATCTGAGTGGATGTGATTCAGTGGTGTTTGGGGGGGAAAGTGTTGTTTTTTTTTTGCTATATTGGGACAATCCATCCCAGAAGAAATATCTTTGGTAGAATTTATAGCTTATTTTCTTTTACTCCTCAGTTTCTGTCTGTGTAGGAAGGAAGGCCTCGGTGATGCACCGTGCATGGCCATTTTAGTTCCACAGAGAGAAATTGCTTAGGCTGATGGTGTGTAATTTCCCCTCACACCTCCTCACCTTCATCCCAACCACAAGCCTGATTTCCAGAGCCCGCTGCACACCCGCCATGAACAGTGCTCTCAGCCAGCACCGAGTGTGGGGTGGGCTCTGGTCATCTTGTTCTGCAGGTGAGCCTCTGAGCCACAGCAGGTTGGGCCACACACATGAGCGTGGAGGGCAATACGAGGTACGAGGGAGAACCTGAAGGCCCCTAGCAGCATTGCCAGATATCAGGCCTTCCTGGTGCTTGCGGGCCCCTGAGCTATGGGGATTATACCTGACGCTGAGCCATGAGCGTGGTTTCATCTGGCACCACTGCTTTGTTTTAAATGAGAAGGAGGAGCCCACAGGATCAGAGGCCCATCAACAACTATTGTGTCAAGTCCTCTGCTTGGTGCTGAGGGGTCCATGGAAGAATACAAGGCCCATCTCGGGAAGGAGCTGACCATTGGACAGCGGTGTGCCTTAAAGGGAGGGCAGTCCACCTCAGTTGGGAGGATTATTCTATCACAGACATTATTTTGAGTTGCAGCATGGTGACATAAAAAGCAGACTGAGTCACAGTTCTATTACTTTTTTAGTTTGCCTGCAGTGTGGCCCTTTGCTGCCTGCACCCAGAGCAGGCTGTCCCCACAGCCTGCCTGTGGTCAGCCCCTGCAGTCCAGGGAGGGGACTGGCCATCACTGGGATAGGTCAGGAAGTCTGGGTTTACTTCACATTTGATGAGGACATTACAGACCAGCTAACAATCTACCATTTATCAACTCTGGTGCCAGGTTAAACGCTTGACTTACATGATTGCATTTAGTCCTCACAGTGACCCTATGAGGCGTGTACTGTTGTTACTCTACAGATAAGAAATCAGGGACTTAGCTGAATTAACTGCCTAAGATCACAGAGTTAACAAGTGGTAGATGCTGATTCTTCTGACCTCAAAGACTATGTCTTTTTTTTTTAAAGCTTATCTTTATTGTTGAAAGTGCTACAGGTTTTCCCTAAGATTCCCCCACACTACCTGGCTCCCGTCCCCTCCCCAGGCCTTCCCCACACTATTGTCTGTCCATGAGCTATGTACATATGCATACAAGTTTATTTGTTAATCTCTTCCCACCCTCTTCCCTCTGAAATACATCAGTCTGTTGCATGCTTCAATGTCTCTGGATCTTTCTCGTTCATCAGTTTATTTTGTTCATTAGATTCCACATATAAGTGAGATCTTGTGATACTTGTCTTTCTCTGATTGGCTTATTTCATTTAGCATAATACTCTCCAGGTCCCTCCATGCTGTCTCAAAGAGTAAGAGATCCTTCTTTTTTACATCTGCATAGTATTCCACGGTGTAAATGTCCCACAACTTTTTAATCCATTCATTTCCCAAAGCCCATGTCTTTACCTCCATGCTACACTGTCTCTATTCTAACTATGGTTGACTTCCATGAAACAGTGACAGAACCTTCCACATGCAGGCCCTGGGGTGGCATGTACAGGAGGAGCAAGGCAGTAGGCATTTACTCTTGCTTTCATCCTTGCCAAGGAAGCCAGCTATCCCCACCTACCTCATTCATCCCTGGAACCCCTTTCCTCTGACTGCCCTGAGTTCCCTCTGGCCTTTGGAAGTAGCCATCCTGCTGAGGCTTCCCAGCGCCCCCACTCTTCTGGGCCGGAGCTGCAGAACATCTCTTCTCTCGGCCAGTTAGTCCATCAGAAGGGGGGCCCTCCTCCAAGGAAGTGGTCCAAGGTTCCGTTGTAGGTCAAGATTGGGAGATGACCTTATCGTTTTCACTTTATTCGGTTGTCTACCGTATGGGGATTAGGGCCTTTAGATGAAATGCGATGGGGAAACTTCTCCCATGGGAGAGGTGATGGTTTTGAATGGGTGCATATTCTGTTTCTACTCTCCCTGCCCCATCCCTACTTGATATTTACCTGAGCACAATTTCAGGGGTTGACTTAGTTCTGTGTTAGCGATTCTGCTCCTTCCCTGCCTTGGCCAGACTCTCCCCTGGGCCTCTCCAGGCCTATCATCTGCCCTCTGCTCCAAAGGGAGCCCTGAGTCATTCTCTCTGGGTTTCCCTTCTCTTTGTGGGGTTCTTGGAGTCCCTGGATGACCCTGAGGCTCAGGAACTGGCGACAGCCGAGTGGCAGCTGAATGCTGGATATGACGGAGAGCCCACAGTGAGAGGGCAGAACCAGCCTAGCAAATGGTGCTCAGAAAAATGGTCCTCTGGGGCCACTTAGCCCTCCTGTGAAAAGTGCAAAGTCCACAAGTAAGAAAAATAACTTCTTCACTTAGTTGGTTTGAAACCTTAAATGCTAGAACTCTGTGTGGCAAAAAAAAACCCAAAAAGGGCCTGCTCAGTGATGTTCCTAAATCCCTCCCGAAGCATCAGTCTCCAGTAACATCTCCTTCCCGGGGGCCACATCTTCAGTACCTTGGCCAGCCCTTTAGGAACAGGAGTCAGACCCAGCTGGTGTTGCTCAGTGGTTGAGCGTCGACCTATGAACCAGGAGGTCACAGTTTGATTCCCAGTTGGGGCACATGCCCGGGTTGCAGACTTGATCCCCAATGTGGGGCTCGCAGGAGGCAGCCAAATCAATGATTCTCTCTGATCATTGATGTTTCTATCTCTCTCCCCTTCTCCCTTTCTCTCTGAAATCAATAAAAATAGATCATATATATATGTATAATATGTATACTAGAGGCCCAGTGCACAAAAATTTGTGCACTCAGGAGAGGTCTTTCAGGCTGGCCTGTGCCCTCTCGAAGTCTGGGACCCCTTGGGGGATGTCCACCTGCTGGCTTAGGCCCACTTCCTGGGCGATCAGGCCTAAGCTGGCAATCAGACATCCCTCTGGCAGCCCAGGAGCCCTCAGGGGATGTCCACTTGCCAGTGGGGAGTAGGCCTAAGCTGCAGTCGGACATCCTTAGTGCTGCTGAGGAGGCAGGAGAGGCTCCCACCACCACCACTGTAATGGCAGCTGTCAGCCTGGCTTGTTGCTGAGCAGAGCTCCCCCTGTGGGAGCGCACTGACCACCAAGGGGCAGTTCCTGCATTGAGTGTCTGTCCCCTGGTGGTCAGTGTATGTCATAGTGACCAGTCATTCCCAGTTGTTCTGCTGTTAGGGTCAGTTTGCATATTACCCTTTTATTATATAAGAGAGGCTTGGTGCACAGGCAGGAGCCAGCTGGTTTGCCCTGAAGGGTGTCCTGGATCAGGGTGGGGGTCCTGCTGGGGTGCCTGGCCAGCCTGGGTGAGGGGCTAATGTCTGTTTTCAGGCTGGCCACACCCTCAGGCTGGAAGCAGGTATCTGGGATTTATTTATCTTTTATAATTGAAACTTCGTAGCCTTGAGTGGAGCTCAAGGCCAGCCAGGGCAGTCAGGAAGCTTGGCTTCCTCCATCACTGGGGCAACCCAAGCCTCCTGCTCACTTCAGCTCTGTGGCCGCCGCCATCTTTGTGACGGAATGAGGGAGTGATGGAGTGATGAAGTGACAGTTAATTTGCATACTACTCCTTTATTAAATAAGATAAATATAAATATATATGTGAATATATATTTATATATCAGGATACACATATATATCAGGAGTCAGTGCCTTCAGACATGGTCCCACCCTCCCTTTGTCTCTGCTGTTCCCTCCTCAGCCAGATCCCTGAACCATCCCGTGTGCCAGCCCAGGGAATTCTGACCAGGAGCCACGCAATTTCTTACGCCTCTGGAATTTCATGTTGTGATTTAGAGAAGGTGGTTTTTTTTAACACACAATTTGTTATTTTGGGTTATTGTTCAGCATTTCATTCATTTTTGATAAGAAGCTAAGTGGCTGTGAGGTATTTGAGGGGGTTTCAGGGTAATTGTAGGCGACACAGCACTAGTGTTTTTCTGAATATTCTTGGCTGGTGGGACGGATTCCTTTTGCAATGAAACATAAATAAGCTCCTCTCATTTTTCAAGTGGGTAACTTTTTATTGATTTTTCCACCTAAGAAAATCCAGAACTTAATAGTCTGAGGGTTGAGTGTATCATTTCCCAAGATGAGTCAAAGGGACAGATATTCTTCTTTCAGCCTCTGTGGCCTCATCCCCACTGATTGGCAATCACTCAGCAGTGGGTGGTCCTATCCCTGAAGGTCAGACTGAAACAGAATTCTGTGGCTGGGGATGGCACAGCAGGATTCAAGCAATGGAGAGGTTTTAGGACTAAATACTCTTTGGTATTTACCTTAAACCTGAGGTTCCATGGTTCAGCTATGAAAAGAGAGCCAGGGGCCAAAGATGGGTGTGGTGAAGGATCTGAAAGGATGCGACAGAGCCTCTGCTCTCAGGAGCTTACAGTCTGGTCAGGCCACAGTACCAGGGGTGAGGTGGGCATGAGGGGAGCAGATAGTCTTAGACTCAGCACAGGAGACTGCCCTCTGGGTTGGAGCCCTTAGGCATGGAGGGCGGCTGGAATGAGGGTAGGTTAAGATCATGCAGCCACTTCTTTTTTCTTGCCACGTGTTACAAGCCTGACATGGTGCCAGCACCCCCCAGTACCAGGTCCACAAAGGTCCCTGACCTTCTCTGCAATCTCCCCATGAGCCCCAGTCTCACGTATTTTTCAGAATCCTGTGTTAGGTCCAAGACTCAGGAGCACCCTCCTCTCTCAGGACCTTGTCCCCCATGCTCTCAGCTCCCCACTCCCCTTTTCTCAGGTGTAAGCAGCTCTTCGTCAGAGCTGCCCTTCATCATCAGCTGAGCTTCACCAGGAATAGAGCTTCCGGTCCTTTCTCTGGAAAGATCATGTCACTCATTGAGGCACCTTCCCAGTGCATGTTTCTATGGCCACAATCCTTCTTGATCCTTCTGTGTCTGGTTTTCTGTAATATTGGGCTTTGTCTCAGTTTTCATATGGACCTTGTGATGGTAAACTGTATGTCAACTCAGCTAGGGTGCAGTGCCCAGTTTGCACAAACACTAGTCCAGATGTGGCTTGTGAAGGTATTTTTTAGATGCTATTAACACTTACAATCAGTTGACTTTAAGTGAAACAGTTGACCCTCTATAACATGGCTGGGCCTTGTGCAATCAGTTGAAGAGAACAAACTGAGATTTCCTGAAGGAGGAGGACTTCTGTCTCCAGACTCTGCCTGAGTTTCCAGCCTGCTGGCCTGACCTATCGATTTTGGACTCAAGACTGTACCATCACTCTTGCTTGAATTTCTAACCTGCCCTACAGATTTCAGACTTGAGCCAATTCCTTAAAATATCTCCTCCCCCCCCGCGTCTCTCTCTCTCTCTCTCTCTCTCTCTCTCTCTCTCTCTCTCTCTCTCTCCTCCTTCTTTCCTCCCTCCTCCTTCCCTCCCTCCCTCCTCCCCTCTCTCTCCTTCCCTCTCTTTCTCTCTCTCCATATACATTTCTTCTATTAGTTCTGATTCTCTAGAGAGCCTAACTGCTATGATCTCTGACTGCTTTCTTCTGTCTCCACTCATCACTATGCTGCCTCCATCACCTTGAGGTTCCCTGCTCTTCCTCCAAAGCATTTTCTACATGACCGGTTCGCCTGTACCTGCTACTTGGATGTTGGGTTACCCAGCACCTCAACTTTTCCGTCTATCCATTCCTTCAGCAGCTCCTTTTCCAGAAGCCAGCAATCAGAAAGAAAGACCAGGCCAAGGACCTGAAACTAGGATCTTGGAATGTTTATGTTTTTTGACTATTTTTGTTTAAAAGAGTAAAGGAAAAAAAAAACAAAAAACAGAAAATGATAATGGAGAAAAGATTCCCAGAACAAAAGGATCAGTTCTGGGCACAATCAAGATTGGGGATTAGCAGAGGATTTAGGTCGTCCACACTCCCCTTTGCTGCTAATTACCACGAATAATTGAGAGGCACAGAGACCTGGGCTGGCCAGAGCAGTCAGAGCTGTTCTCCATGCTTATCCCGTCTTGGCCAGACACATAAGAACCCGTGCCCTGGGCCTGCAGACGTGGTTTGTGTTCATGTGGTTCAGCCCAGTCTCTCTCTCCCGTCTGCCACACCGCCCTCTCCCACCCACTTCAGTCCTGCTGTGCTCAGGTGCTCGGTGGAATTGTGGGTACGGAGTTTGGTGTGTTTTCTGTGACAGTGGCTGGACCGTGTTCCCATGTCTCCCACAGGATGCTTTTCTGCTGTGGTTCTTCTTTCAGACCGTCAGAGTTCGAGTGAGGCCAGCTCTCCCTCCTTCTCTCCATCACCTGGGATTGGATTATAGGGGTGGGCGTGCATGCGTGTGTGAGAATGTGTGGCCAGGTAGCCCAGGCTCCCTGGGCAGCCCTGACTGTTCCCTCTCCCCTGCTGTTTATGTCTTTTGAGTGTTTACAGAGAGTCCTGGCCCATTCTCAGTTAGCAGGCCAGAACTTCTAACCTTGTCATTCTTCCTTGAAGTCTCCTAAGCAGAGATGGAATATTTTAGAATAGTAGTGTTCATTGCTGGGGAGTGCCCTCTCTAACCCAGGCCCATGAAGAGACCCCTGACATAGATTCCTTGCCTTGCATTCTAGAAGGTAACCTCTTGGTATCTAGAAAAACTGACAGTTGGAAATTGTAAGATTCATGTGAGTGGGGACTCAGAGGGTAGGAGGTGAAAATGGCTCCAAGGCTGGGACTGCTTTCTGGGTCCTCAGAGACAGAAAGAGCTCATGTTCCTTGGTGTGTGTGTGTGTGTGTGTGTGTGTGTGAGAGAGAGAGAGAGAGAGAGAGAGAGAGAGAGAGAGAGAGAGAGAGATAGCTCTGACTCCTGGAGACCCTATGAATGAGCCATGTCTATAATGTCCCGTCCTTGCCAGCTCTGCTCAGCTGCTATCAATTCATGCCTATGGCTTCCTTTATGGCGTCAATTTCTCATGCTCAGTCTTCTATTTTCCCAGCATCATTGTCTTTTCCAAAGAACCCTGCCTTCTCATGATGTGTCCAAACTAGGACAGCTTCAGTTTTGTCATTTTTGCTTCCAGAGATGTTTCAGGCTTAAGTTGCTCTAGGACCCACTTGTTCATCTTTCTGGTGGTCCAGGGTGTTCATAAAGTTAAGTATATTTCTAATGAATACATTTTTCTCCTATTGGTCTTCTTCTCTGTCCGACTTTCTCACCTGTGCATGGTAATTGGGAATATGCGGGATGATCTTGGCCTTGGTCTCTGATAACACATCTTTCCTCTTGATGATATTTCCCATGTCTTCCATTCATCCTTGCTGCAAAGTGATGAGTATTTGAATGACCTCTGGAGAAACACTGTAGGAATAGTTGGTTGATTGATTGATTGGCTGAAGGGTCTGAGAGGGCTACAAAGATACGCGGTAAATTGATAAAGAGTTGAGCAAGTCTAGTGTTTCAGTTATCTGTTGCTGTTTAACAAGCAGCTACAAAAGCTAGTGGCTTAAATAAAAATAATGTGTTCTTTCTAATGCTTCTGTGGTTGGCTGGGTGGTTCCCTGGCTGGTTCTACCTGAACTCACTCTGGGACTCATCCAGCTGGAGGGTCAGCTGGGCTGGAATGGCCAAGATGACCTCATTCCCCCGCCTGGCAGTCGGTACTGGCCGAGGCTGAGCCCCTTTGGCTCCCCTCTGTGGCCTTTCATTCTCCAGGGGTTAGATCGGCTTCCTTAGGTGGTGGTCTCAAGGTGACTTCCCAGAAAGTGAGAGAGGAAGCTTCAAGGCCTCTCAAGGCCTAGGACTGACGGCCACACACGGTCACCTCTGCCCTTTCCATTGATCAGAGCAAATCAGAGTCAACAAACATGGAGGGGTCGGATACAGGGAAGTGCAATGCATTGTGTGGCCTAATTACCTGATTTAAAGAGTAAAGGAGAGGAAAAAAAGCAAAAGATGATAAAGGAGAAAAGGTCCCCAGAACAAAAGGATCAGCTCTGGGCACAATCAAGGTTGGAAATCAGCAGAGGGTTTAGGGACCGTTTTGCAACAATCTGCCACACCAAAGAAAAGAGGAACACAGGCTACAGTCAAGTCAGATGGGCCTGTCTGTGGCGGCGAGAGACAGTATTGCCGAGGTAAAGAGCACAGCCCAGGGTCGGACTGCCTGGGTGAACCCCAGCTCTGCCACCTCCTGCTTGTATGAGCTTGAGAAAATCGCCCAGCCAGTCTGTGTTCCTGGGCCCTCCTCTGCTCAGTGGGGGTAATGAGAACACTTGTCTTAGAGGCTGATGATGAGCTTCAAGTGAGTTAGTGCAAGTGCCAGTACCAAGCGCGGCACACAGAACACACTCAAAGGGATGTTAGCTCTTGGTACTCATGTCACTCCTCTGTAATGGCAGGCGAGGTGCACATTTGGCTTTAAGTTTTCCAGTTCCGAGGCAAAGAGGGAAAAACACTCGGGTGGAAGATTCGTAGTGTGCTGAAGCTGAGGAAATGGTTCCAGAAGAAGCTGTGCTGTGTAGAATGAGCAAGTATGTATTTTGATGCAGCAATTTGGGGTCGTTTGCAAGGAGACTGACCTGGAAAAACTCCACACTATGAAAATAAACATGTTTTTCTCCAAGAGCCAATGATTAGAGGCAGGACCATCCAGAGGTTAGCAAGACAGGCTTGATTCTCAGAAGCCCTCGACGAGAACCCCAGCCCTCCTCTTCCCAGCCCGAGTGAACCTGGGAGAGTTCATGGATCTCTCCGAAGCTCATCTTCCTTGTCTACAAAACGGCCCTAATAACAACGTCCACCTCACACAGATGAAGAGACTAGGAAAAGCAAACCCGTGGCTTGTCAACGGGCACATGCTACGCACGGAATGTTTGCTCAGACTATTATTAGTTTAAAGATGGTTTTAAAGGAGATTTTTCCCTCCATTGGAAGACAAACTGCTGGTGCTACTATTACAAACCTTTCCCGTCTCTCTCTTAGAGGGGCACCCAGACTTGTAGGAACTGTTGTGAAGTAATAAGCAAGCAAACAGATAAAAGGGGGGCAACCCCTGCATTTAACCTTCTCTCTAGTTCCACGCCAGCCCCCATTTTTTCTGTTTGTATGGTTTTTATTCTCCATTGAACGTGGTGCAGCCGCTACGGAAGCTGCTGTAAGCATTTCAGAACAGCCCCCAGGGACTCCCAGACAGATGGCCCCCAAACCGCAGTTCCCACCCCTCCCGAGATGGCCCCTCTCCACATTTCTGCAGTTGCGGGATCCCCAGTGGTGCGAGGTCAGGTTCATCATGTGCTCTGCCCCTGGGAAAGCTTCCTCCCCACCTCTCTGCGTCTGGCTTTCAGTCTGATGGATGGATTTAGAAGGTTGGCCCACAGGATCTTAATTTAAAGCCTCTGTCAGAGGTTGTTCACCAACGTGGTGCCGATCAAATGCCATTTTCCTTTGGTTTTGCTCCTCCGTTGCCTTTCCTGTGGCATGAAATACGAGGTAGGAAAATCAGGCTACCACACTGGGGCTGTGCAGCGGCTGAAAAGCTTGTGTAATCCCCTGGAAGGTGCCAGGGTTTCATCCCAGCCAGGGGCTCAAGTGCAGCCTCTGGTCTCCAACCAGGTTTCACCCATCGGCTGACGTCTTTCCTAAGCCTCCTCCAGAGGCTGTGCAGGTGGCAGCTGCAGTCCGGGTCCGAATCCTCAGTCTAACGCCTGTCTGCTGTGGAGAACTGTTCCCCAGCCAAGGCAATTCGGTTTAGCTTTGCTGTGTTTGCATGATGAAAACAATAGTATGTTTTTCACTTTGCAGTTTCAAAATTATGTTGTAACCAGGGGCCTGGTGCACAAAATTCATGCATGGAAGGCGGGGGAGGGGGGGGCGGTCCCTCAGCCCGACCTGTACCCTCTCCAATATGGAGTTCTTGGGGACTCTCACAATCCAGGACCTCTGGTTCTTAACCACTAACCTACCTGCCTGCCTGATCCCCCTAACTGCCCTCCACTGCCAGCCTGGTCACCCCTATTAACTTTCTTTTTTAATCTTATCCCCTTCATGCACAATTGTATTTGACTTCCTTATTGGCTTCTTCCTCTCACACAATTTTTCTCCTTTATGTAACACTTTTCTTACTGACTCATCATTTATAAACTTTTCTTTCCTCCTTATTTCCTACTTCTGTTCCATCATCATTCTTCCCATTTTTCTACTACCCTCCTTCCCTTCCCACATTCCTTCTTTCCTTTATCTTTACCCCTGCCCACCCTCCCCTTTCCTTCCTTCCCACCTTAATTTTTTTCTTCACTTCCTCCCTCTGACCTGCTTTGCTCCCTCCCCCTTTCCTTCCAAGGCTGCTCCCCACCCCTGGGCTGAGGCCTTGGAATGGACCCATTGCTTAGGCCTCTGCCACCTGGGAATCCATTGCGGGGCACACGCACACAGAAGCTTAGGCCTCCGTGTGTATGAGCCCCACGCGATCAGTCCATTCCAAGGCCGCAGCCGAGGGCCAGCTGGCTGCTCCCTGCCCTTTGGCTGCCGCCTGCGAATCCATCTGCCCTGCTGGACCCCAGTTTGCGGCTTCTCCTGGGGCTGTGGCCTCCGCCATCTTGGCTGGGCTAATTTGCATACAGTCACTCTGATTGGCTGGTGGGCATGGCTTGGGTGTCCCGAAGAAATGGTCAATTTTAATTACTCTTTTATTAGATAAGATAGTGACTTTGCTACCCACACCTGCCTCCTGACCCTCAGATGTTCTTAGGCCTCTAGGGAAACGTTCCCTCCCCCTGTAGTGTGAGCCACTCCTCAACTTTGTGAGGCTGTAGGTTCCCTGTCACCCGGCGTCCCTCAGAGGCAGAGTGGAGCTGCTCTGCATCTCTGGGCATGACTGCAGGGTAAGCATCTGTACTGCTCATATGCGTACCATTAACAGAGCCTTTCTTTCAGAGGGGTTGGCTCCCTGAGAGTTGAGTTTCTGTTATTTTGATCATTTGTTCAGTTGCTCAGTGAGTAGCATGAGTCTCCAGGCTGCTGAAACCAAATTCCTGGCCCTAGGAATGGTATTTTCATAACGCACTGAAAATTCCACGGCATGCTCAAGGCTGTATTCCTGTCATCTTCAAGAGGAAAGTTCTGGAATAATGTTCTTGAAAAAAAAAATAAAGTAATGAGAGAAACAAATAAGTAGATAAAAAGTAACAGTAGGGGCTTATGGTGTGATCCCTTTGATTGTAAAAATGCAAGTCAGTCAGCATGTGCATATACATTTGTGTGGTGTGTGTGTGTGTGTGTGTGTGTGCACACACGCGCATAAGAAAAGATCTAGGTGAGGTAGCATTGAATTGGTGGGATTATGGGTTTTTAAATATCTCTTTATAACGTGAAAGAAAACCAAGAAAGAGAAGCGAGGTGGGTTGGCTGGTTGACGGGTTGGGATCTGCAGGCTGGTGGCTGTGTAGGTCTGAGGCCTTATGACCCGGCCTTCCTGGTGCTGGGCAGCACACACCTCAGCCTGGGCCTGGCTCCAGGGAAGTCAAGTGTGACTGTCCAGACACGTTCACGGTTCCCGAGGCCACAGGGTCCAGACACCTTCCCACGGGCCCGTTGCTCCCTCCCACTTCGGGAAGCAGAGTTGTGTAATAAGATCAAGTCCCGTCAGCTTCCTTTGTCCAGCCTTGTTGGAGCTGGGAAGGAGCAGGCGGGGCCTTGTGTCTGCCCCTCTTGGGCACTGGGCATGGCTCCCGCCGAGGCTGGCAGCCCATGGCTCTGTCCTGCTGTGTCTGGGCTTGGGAGAGTCCACAGGTAAGTTTTCCTGCATCTACTGTGGCGACTGTGACAGCAGACAGTGCACAGCATTAGCCACTCTGAAACAGTTGGGAAATGCACCCCCCTGCCCCCCGCCCCAGCTCCAGGCAAACCGCTGCCCTGGTAAGGAGCAGCCAGCAGTCCCTGGCTGGAGCCTACTGGGTGTGGATGCTGATGAGCCCTGGAGGTGGAGAGGCACCGCTCTGCCCTTCCTGAGGATTTGCCAGCCAAACTGTTGGTTCCTTGGGACCAGGCTGGGTCTTCGCATGGAGGGAGTGATAGTAACCACAGGCTGTGTCTTCTTTTGCAGAGAAAGTCCACTCATGTGACCAGGAGAGGCAGAGTGCCCTGGAGGAGGCCCGGCAAAACCCCCGGGAGGGCATTGTCATCCCAGAGTGCGCCCCTGGGGGGCTCTATAAGCCAGTGCAGTGCCACCAGTCCACGGGCTACTGCTGGTGTGTGCTGGTGGACACAGGGCGCCCGCTGCCTGGGACCTCCACACGGTAAGTCACCCAAGCCTATCCTGCACCCTCCCCCCCCCAGGGGGTGGATCCTGGGGCAAGACAACTAGCCTCCTGTTGGGCTGGCTTCTGGCCCCTCCCAGCTTCACTGCCCTGGGTGGGAGGAATCAAGGCACGGGGGGAGCAGTGCCTCCCTTCATGGGCAGATGAGTTCCGATAGAGATCTGGGCGACCTTGGAAAAGTAGGTAGCCTCTCTGAACCCCAGTTCACTGATGAGAAGGCTGTCGCCCTGCCTGAGTCCCTAGGTCCTATGGATCAAACACGATCCCATGTGCAGACATACGGTGCCATCTCTACGCTTACACGATGGAAAGGACACATCTCAGTGGGAACATTACACTGGGGTTGCTCAGTGAGGCTGCTGGCCAGGGCAAGAGGTACTTCCCTGCCAGCCCTGGGAGCTCCAGGCTTCATGACAACACAGATCATTGCTGCAGTAGTGGCCGAAGTCCCCTCCTCACACATCATCTCTCTCTCCCCAGCTATGTGATGCCCAGTTGTGAGAGCGACGCCAGGGCCAAGAGCATGGAGGTGGATGACCCCTTCAAGGACAGGGAGCTGCCAGGTGGGAGATGAGATGATGCTGCCCCTTGCTGGCACCTCACCTCTTTCTGTACCCCCTCCTCATCATGCAGAGTGCTCCATCCTGAGGTCTGTTTCCTGTCTGTGAGATGGAGCAGGCGTGCTGGACAGGGGCATCTGGGAGCATGGAGCCAGGAGCTGTGGGATCTGCATCCGGTCCGGGACTTGGCCCTACTTAGTCCTGTGCCCCTGAGCACATTGTCTCTCCTCCTTGTCCTTACCTTTTTATCTTTAACATGTGATCACTGGGTTACAATCTGTCCCTGCAATTCTATCATTCTCTCTCTATCCTGTGGTGACTGGGGCAGCATTCTGTTCTGAGTGCTGTGAGCGCTTTTTCCCAGGGCTGCAAAGAGCAGACAGCTTACAGGGAGGGGCTGTCCTGGGGGATGTGGGCAGTGCCTGTTGCCTGCCTTGCCAAGTGCATTTTTGATGATCTCTGGTGGCCCAGGACTGTCACCAGCCTATGACACAAGACATGCAGGTGGGGGGCCCTGGGCCTGTACATGGCTTCTGTGCTGGTGTCCCCCATATTCATAGAGTACTCTGCTAATGAGTTACACGAAGATTACTACAGGTCGGTGGCTTGAAACACTCATTTTAATCAGCACAAGTTGGGACCTGTAATTGTGGGAGCTGGGCCCCCCTTCCACTTCCCCGTCCCTAGTTCCCATTCCCCATCAGGACTCCACTGTGAGAACTGGCAACAGAGGCTCCTGCAGGTCTGGGTTTCCAAGTGACGTGTGTAGAAATCACCTATTACAAGAACAGAGTTGTGGAGGCCGGGGTAGTTCCTTCTAGCCATCTCCTCAGCAAAAGTGAATTGGGATTCTCCGTGTGCCTGGCACTGAGTATCATTGCATGATCAAAAGTGACACGCGGGCCCTGGCCAGTGTTCTCAGTGGTTAGAGCATCAGTCCATACACCAAAGGGTATTGTGTTTGATTTCTGGTCAAGGGGACATACCTGGGTTGAGGGTTTGACCCCCAACCCCAATTAGGGCAAGTGCAGAAGGCAACCAAAGCATGTGTTTCTCTCACATCCCTCCCTCCCTCCCTCCCTCCCTCCCTCCCTATCTCCTTCCCTCCCTTCCACTCTCAATGGAAATATTTCCTCAGGTGAGGATTAACAACAACAAAAATTGGAATGAGGTTTACATAGTGGAGGTGGCAGCGAGTGTACAGATAAATGAATACAAACATACAGATAGCAGTGACAGGAACTCTGAAGGGAAAGAGCACGGTGCTGTGAGAAGGGCAGGGAGAGCCTACTTCAGAGTCTGCGACTTCTCTGAAAAGGTATTTGCAAAGAAGGTATACTGAGGCCTGCAGTCTTTGCAAAGAAAAGAGAATGAAACAGTCACCAAGGAGGACTGTGTAGGGTGTGTCCAGGGCCCATTGAATTGACAGGGACACCCATTTGTGTGGTGGTGTGCACACTAGCAATACTGAGCTACATGGCTGTCGACTTGGAAAGAGCAAATCTGTGAGAAGGTTCATCCGTGCTTTGGGTCTTGCTGGAATAGAGCAAAGGAGGAGAAGAAAAACAAAGGGTTTGTGATCATTATCATCGAAGTTGGATGAGAAGAGAAGTGAAAAAAAGGAGGAGGCTCTTGGATAGGTAAACTGGTAGGTCTATTTGAGTCAACTTTGACCTTGTGTGCCTTCAGCACCTGGTCCTTGCCTGCAGAGACTGCTGGTCACGCTGTGCCAGACTAGCTTGAGTTCCCCAGTAGACTGTGAACTTCATGAGGATGAGGACACTATACCCTGTTATACCTATAGCACACAGCAAACGTTTGTGGGATAAGAGCAAATTGAAAGCCTTACTATCCATGTAGTCTGATGGTCCTTTGTGGGCTACAGGTAGAGGAACTGTGGGGGTTTGTGAGAATCATCTGAGTGGTAAACAATTCCCAAAATGAATCTGGCTGGACAAGAAGGACTTGGAGAGGTTTGGGACATGGTGGTCGCCGAGGAAACTGTTTACTTGATTATGTACCTGGCATCAGCCTTCAAACCTCACCGTATTTTTCAGGCTGTCCGGAAGGAAAGAAAATGGAATTTATCACCAGCCTCCTGGATGCCCTGACCACAGACATGGTGCAGGCCATTAACTCAGCAGCGCCCACTGGAGGTGGGAGGTGAGAATGTGCACAGGACTTGGGCCCAACAGGGATGGGGGGAGTGGGGCCCCTGACTTTCCACATGCTGTGGAGACTGTGGCTGGGGAGCAGGATCAGGGAGTGGGGAGGGGTTGAGTAGGGTCAGTCCTTCTTCCCTGCTGTGTTTATTCCCAGAATTCAGAATAGTACCTGGCCCATAGCAGGTGCTCAATAAATATTTGCTAAATGATTAAACAACTAGAGGGGTGGGTAGATAGGTGGAGGGATCACTGTCTGATACAGAGAAACATGTCTTGGTAAGGCCTTATATCTTGACCTCAGAGGTGGATACATGGAGTGATAGTCCTCCGTGGCAAGAAGGAGGATGGCATATGATGGAAGCAGAGAGGGCCGCGAGGGAGTACAGAGCACTTGAGTTCTCTTTGACGCACACATGAGCGTAAAGGAAACCACATCCGGGCTCTCCTGCCCCCGCCGAGGGTCTGGCAGTTAAAACTGGACATCAGCTGAGGCCAGTGGGAAAACAGTTCTACTCAGGACAGTGGAAGAAGGGACAGGAGGGATGCTGGACAGTGCTGAACACAGGATGTCTTCCCTCCCAACCCACCTGTCAGGCATGGAGATTTTAGTTTTGCACACACTCTTATACCTCAGCCCTCCCCTCATGTAAGCTCTGTGATGGGTTCTGGGGACATTCGGGGACAAGGGCACAGCTCTTGGTCTGGAGGAGCTCCTGGAAGAAGAGATAGCTAATCACATGGTTGCACTTAAAAGTCAGTATAATAATAGAGGCAGATAAGGTGCTACAGGGGCTCAGTGGAGGGAGAGCATGTGAGAGAAAGCTTTACACAGGAGGCGACATTGGAGCCACCTTTTCGCTGACGAATGGGAAAATGCTCCAACTTAGATGGACCAGGGGTAAGGGCATCCTAGCAGAGGGGGCTGCAGGGGTAGTGAGGCACGAACAAGGTAGGTCCTTGTGGAAGGAATTGCAAGTAGCATGGCTTACAATGGGAGGCAGGCTGTGGCCAGATGAGGCGCAGAGTTGGGCAGCGTCCAGATCATACTGGGTCTTGTGGTTCATGGCCAAGAGGGCAGCAGCCAGTCGGGGCAGGAAGGCCACACAATGGTCAGTGTGAAGAGTGAGGAAGGATGGACTACAGTATGGAGAAGGGATGATGTACTGAAGCTCTCGGAATGAGATTAATAGGATCTGAAGACGTCTCTGATGCAGGAAATGGAAGAGAGCGAGATGTCTACCTCCTGACCTAGAGGGAAAGCAGTGCCACCCACATCTAAAACTAGACAAAGTAGAAGCGTGTCCCTGGAAACGTCTGTGGCTGGTGCATGGGAGGGGCTGGCCTAGTGTTTTTTCATGGCAGCCGTTCTCAATGAAGGCATCTTGGATGATTGAATTATCCTCTTGGTCCTTCCCACCAGGGCTTCACGAAGCCGAGTTCTCCCTTAGATCAGTCCTCCTGTGGCCCCCAACTAGCCTTTATCAGTCCCTAAGGCCAAGTTCTGAGATCCCAGCTGGAGGACTGTGCTTGAGTCCTTTCTTTACTCGCCCTGGAGAAAGGCAACTGTGTGGGGAGGTGGGATGGGACATGTGAACCTCCTGGGCCTTCTGTGGTCCCTCCAGGAGAGACTGTCTTTATTGTGGTTTCCTCCTTCCTTCCCAGTGTGGTTACTTGTTGATGGCCTTGCAGGAAGAGGCTGGAATGTGGCTGACTTGGCATTTCCCAGCCCCACCCTCCTGCACAGCTGGCCGGGCTGGCCCCAATGCCACATGCAGCTCAGTTTGTCTGCTTGGTTTGGCTAGTGCCTCCGGGCTGGCCCACCTCACCTTCTATAAAACTGCTTGGGACAGCAGAACTGGGCCCATGATCTTGGCCGAAGCAAGTTTCCTTGTGGTAAACGGGCTGGCTCTCCAGCTGTGCATTGCAGCCAAGGCCTGGCAGGGCTCAGGCCTCAGAAGCAAAACTGAAAGTGCTGCAGAAGGGTGGCACCTGCCACCTCTCCACCTGGGAGAAGACTCATGGAGGCCAGTCCAGGGGCCCCTGGCTCTAGCGGGTTTCCTTTTCCCTGGAGGCAGGAGTCAGCAGGACAGCCACCTAAACATCCCAGAGGCAGGGCATTTTGCTGTGTCTCTCCCACCGTATCCAAGGATACTCGAATGCCCTGCATACCAAATGGGCCCTTTTAGTGGAAGTAAACTTTACCTGTAGGGAGGCTGTGGCATGGACCAGCAAATCGATGCTAAGTGATCTGAAGGGACCCTTGCACCCTTGAATGTAGGGTCCCCGGACCCTGTCTAACCAGCTTTGAATTCCAGTAGTCCTGGTCTCCAGTGGGTGTCATGTGTGCACGTGTGAGAGAGGGATTCATAGTTTGATGCCAATATAAGCCTAGAGCTGGGAGTGCAAGTTGTCAAAGTGTTGAAAGGATACTATAGGAAGCTACAAGAACGGGGGGTCTCAGTAGGGTATAGCCTGGAGGTTGGGGTAAATTTGGAGAGCCTAACTATGATAGAATGGACTCCAGTCAAGACTGCTTGAGAGATTCTTGGAAAGTCTGGGAGGGGCCTTCCTGCCCCGCTCCTCACTCTGTTGGGAAAACCTTAGCTCCCCTTAGTGAACAGAGGGCTCCTGTCTTCCACTGTGTCACGGCTGGTTTGGCTGGCCCAGGACACTCAGCAGATTTCGGTCTTAACTAAATCTTGTGGCGCTTGGTAGGTGTGGGACTTAAGGCTGCTATGAAGCCAGAAACCTGATTTACATAGTTTTAAACCAGATGCCTTCAGAGTTTTCTTTTTTCTATTATGTCTTGTTGGAAATATGGAAACTACCTCGATATCTTTCCGTGTTACTATGTTTTGTCTCACCCCATCTTCCTCTGGAAGGTTCCTGCTTAAACCTTCTTCAGGGTGTGGTGAGAATCTCCTCCTTCTAAATCAAGGGTTCTTTACCTGAGTCTGCGACCTGAGACAAAGTTTAGGGGGTCCATTAAATCCCTAAAATCTACAGAGTCCTGTGTGTCTGTGTGTGTGTGTGTGTGTGTGTGTGTTTCTAGGGAGAGGGACTATAGCTTACCTAGGATCTCAGGAGGGTCCACCATCTCCCAGAGCTAAGAAATGCTTTAAATGCATTTGGAGCTTGGCCTGGACAAGGTGTTGGGTTCCAAGGTAGGGCCTTATAGCTGCCGCTTCCCGTGAAGAGCCAAGCTCTGTATTTTAGGGGGAGTGTGAGCATCTGGAGGTCAGAGAAGTTCAGAGCCGAGAGTCCTAAACCAGCTGGGAGGAGGGAGGACAGAGGAGGACCCTCAGGCTCCACAGGCAGGATGGGCTGTGTCAGTGCTACAGAGAGAAAGAGGCATTGCTTCGAGGGACTGCAGAGGGCCTCTCCTCTGCAAGTTTCCTTGGAGCCTCCAGGGGCCAGGTGGTCAGGAGGTGGACCTGGGAGGCCAGCAGTCAGAAGTCATGGCTGCTCTGGGCTTGAGGTTCTGGGGAGCAAGGAAGGCAGAAACATCGCTCTCTGGACAAGCGAAGCAGGGCAGGAAGGGAAAGTCAGAAGAAAGGGAGGGAAGCCTGGCCGGTGTGGCTCAGTAACTTATGAACCAGAAGGTCACAGTTTGATCCCTGGTCAGGGCACATGCCCGTATTGTAGGTTGCATCCCCAGTAGCGGGTGTGTAGGAGGCTGGGGATGACTCTCTCTCATCATAGATGTTTCTATCTCTCTCCAAAATCAATTTTTAAAAAAACAAGGGGAGGGACGAGGGAGCAGGAGCAAAATGACTAACTCTCAGCATGGGAGGGAACGCTTAGGAGTTGTAAAGGGAGAAGAGAGGCTTCTTACTGCAAAGGAACCCAAAGGTGCAGGGCGCTTCATCAACGGAGGTGCTGAGAACTGGGCAGTGGGAGCCCCAGGAACACGTGCTGGAGGCAGCGAGCCTCTCCTGGCAGGGCGTCCAGGCGGGATGACCTCATTCCTTCCCACCTCAGCGACTGAGACTTTATTATTCCAGCCTCTAGGTAGACATTACGCTATGCCGAGCCTAAAGGTTAGCTGCCTTTGCCTGGGACGCTCATGCTCGCCCCCCCCCTCCCACCCCCGCCAGAAGGGCCTACCCACCCCCAGCTGCCCTAGAGAACCCCTGGTGGGAGTAACTGGAACACTCTCCTGGGGTTCCTCTACCGTGGGTCCTCCCATGAGTTTAGGGGCGGCAGAGGCAAGTGGGGCACTGCTACAGGGAGCTGGCCACCCTCCCCTGCACTGAGCATCCTGACAAAGACTTTTTTTCTTGCTGCCTCCCTGGTACACCCTCAGGGGCAAGCTTGAAAATGAATGTTGCAGGTAAAATAGACACCCAGGTACCTGTACTGGCAGAGACAGAAATCTGAGCTCCGCTTTGAATAACTGCAAGGCCTGTTCCAAAGACCTCCCGAGCCTGGCTTCCAGGACAGACAAGCGATTCCCAGTGAGCCCGAGGCAGCCCATCCCTCCACCTTCCCAGGTTCTCCCGCGCTAAACCTGTCAGGATGAGGCCCCGCTGGCAGATCCACTAATTGCGCTCTCTTGGAATCAGTCCAGGGTGCCCAGGGGGCCTGCCCAAGACTGCAATCCACTTAATGAGGACCGGGCACTTAGTAGTAATGAAACTTCTTTTTCCCTAAGCGTTGAGGTCACTTGGGGGTAGGAAGCAGAGGGAGTTTGCTGGATTGTTCATAGGGGAGGGGTTAAGGGTGGTCCCCTCCCGCCTGGAAAACTCAGCAAACCCCAGCAAGGAACCCCAAGGCATTGGCAAGGGCCCTGAATATTTTTCTTGCCAGGCATGGCTGCAGAATGTTCTGGCAGGCCCCAAGCCCCTGAGCTAGGACCCCTTTGGAGCAGTGAGCCCCTTGGTCTTGCTTCTGATACATGGTGGTTACCTATCTGCCCCAGCACCCAGCAGACTAAGTATTTGGATGGGTAGAACCCCCAAGCTCAGTCTTACGCCCCCTGCCAAGGGAAGGTTGCCCAGGAGTTTGAACAAGAGGGCCTGGGCCCATCCCTGGCCTCCTGCCATTCAACTTCTCTGTGGACTCACCTGTAGTGGGTCTGGGACTGGCCAGTTTTAGCACCTCTGTTTGTGTCCACACTCACTCCCGTGGCTCTGGTCTTCTGGTCAGAAACGTCGGTCTTCCCCTGGAATAGACCCATCACTGGCTTCCAAAGTTTTAAATAGCAGCTAGCAACCCGAGTCCTTCTGGGGAGAAGATCAGTGAACAAAATGACGGGTGAGCTGCGCGTATTACAAGTATAGGCAGTGTCAGTATGTGGTCACCTTGTTTGTGGCTGTGAGCCATGCCCGCTACTGTGCCACAGACACCAGCAGGCTGTCGTGGTTCCTCGGGTCACGTGCTTCTCAGCAGAGCCGCTGGGGTTTTCATTAGCATGTGGCGTGCCAGGCCCACCGGGACCTCCTGGCTCAACCTTCTCTGTGGACTCGCCTCGAGCAGGTCCGGGATGGCCACTTTATAACCTCTGCTTGTGTCCCTCCTAACGGCCTTCTCTCAATGCCTGTGGGACCTGACGGTGATGGGCCACAGGAACGTCACACTTCACACCGGGTTCTCCCTGCCTGCTTTCCTGTCTGGGGCTCTGTGTCGCTGAGACAGTGAGCAGCTTGGGGCCGGGACTGTGCCTCCCACTATGGAAGCCCCGCCGGGACCTGGGCTGGCGCTGAGGGTGTGGTGCCCACTCGGAGCACCCTTTCCCGCAGTCACATGCATTTGAGCCACATCCAGACATGTTATGTGTGAAGAGCAGCTTGTCTGGCAGGGAACACTAGGCCAGGAGAAGGACCTGGTCCAACCTGTGGTTTGCTCAGGTGAGTTAAGTCCAGCCAGTATGTCTGAGCATCCATCTTGAACAGGAACGGCTGTGGTAGAAAGTGAAGCAGATTCATGTGATAAAGTCTCCCACTGGACTTGAGCCATCCAGGCCGGATACTCAGGCTGGAGAGGATGGCTTGACTCTGTACAGGCCGAGCAGGTCTGGGAGGTCTCTGGCTGGAGGAGCCATGCCTTCCTGGCTGCCTGCAGCCCACCACCTGAGCTACAGGAGAGAACCTGGTGGGGCTGATGGTTCCTACGGCATCTGAGCCATGCTCTGTGGGGTGGGGATGTCTGCCCGTGGCCCAGGTTCTCAGAGCCGGACCCCAGCCACACCCTGGAGGAGCGCGTGGTACACTGGTACTTCAGCCAGCTGGACAGCAACAGCAGCAGCGACATCAACAAGCGGGAGATGAAGCCCTTCAAGCGCTACGTGAAGAAGAAAGCCAAGCCCAAGAAATGCGCCCGGCGTTTCACCGACTACTGTGACCTCAACAAGGACAAGGTCATCTCGCTGCCCGAGCTGAAGGGCTGCCTGGGTGTGAGCAAAGAAGGTGAGTGCTCCCCCTGGGCTCCTGGTCTTCCAACACGTGCCCCACCAGGCTCAGGGACCAAGGGCCCTCCAATCAATGGGATCCCAGCTACTCGTTTACTCGGCTGTGTCCTGGGCCTGCACACCGGAGGAAGTGATGAACAAGGTCCCCATCCTCCCTCACATGTGAAAATGGTTACAGGTGTTGTGATAAGTGCGGTGCGAGTGTGTTAGGACAGGCCAGGTGCAGACCCACACATGCAATGGCTCAGCACAGTGGAAATGTGTGTCTCTTCCACATAATAGTTCAGCATGATTCCAAGTCAGTGTGTGTGTGTGAACGTGTGTGTCTGAGTGTGTGTGCATGTTTGTGTGTGTCTGAGTGTGTGTGAGTATATGTGTGTATGTGTTTGTGTGTGTCTGAGTGTGAGTGTGTGTGTCTGAGTGTGTGTTTGTGTGTGTATGTGTGTGAGTCTGAGTGTGTGAGTGTGTGCATGTGTGTGTTTGTGTGTGAGTGTGAGTGTGTTTGTGTGTGAGTGCGTGTGCGTATGAGTGTGAGTGTGCATGAGTGTGAGTGTGTATGAGTGTGTGTGTGGTTGGTGAGTAGGGGAAGGAAGGAGCAGGGATTGCTCCATACTCTGGAATCCCGGCTGAGAATGACTGTGCCATCTTTATCAGGTGGTGTCCAAGGTCACTGTGGGGTCATCGGCATCCCCAGCCAGGGGTGAAGCATGGAGCAGTGCATGTGGGGAGTTTTATGGGCCAGCCTAGAAGTGACACACATCACCTCCCGTATTTCACTGGCCGGAACTCAGTCACTGGACCACACCCAATAAGGAAGGCTCAGAGCCCAGGAGGGGAAGGAGGGGATGGAGTCTGGCCAACATCTAATTTTCTCTGTCACAAGCAGACAAGTACAGAATATTGTAGGGACATAGGAAGGGGCACCTAAATCAGCGTGGGGCCAGACGGTCTTGGAAAACTTCTTGAAGGAACTGATGTCTAAACCAGGGATCCGCAAACCCTGGCTGTGAGCCCAGTCTAGTCTGTGGCCTGTTTTCAGATAGTCTGTGAGCAAGAATGATTTTTGTGTTTTTAAAGGCATGTAATTTTTTTAAAAGATGAAGGAACGACAGAGACAGTACATGGCCCCCAAAGCCTAGATTATTTGCTATCGAGTCCTTCACAGGTAAGTGTGCTAACCCTGGTCTACACCAGTGCCTGAGGAATGAGTAGGAGCTGGCGAAGCAGACAGGCCAGGTGAGGGGAAAGGAAGAGGGCAAGTGCAGTGGTGAGGACACGGAGTGGGAGAGGAGCTCAGAGGTGTGAGTGTGGCTGCAGCGCATGCCTGAGGATGGCAGGAGAGGGGCGGGGCCGGAAGCACGGTGAGTTTCAACTTTATAAGGTTAGTGAGAAGCTGTTGAAGGGGCTCAGTGTGAGAAACTATAGATCAGTTTTGCTTTAAAAAATTATTCTGGCTGCAGCGTGGGAAACAGAATGGAGATGAACAAGGTCCAGTACCCAGCAGGAGGCTGTGGCATTGTCCAGGCAGGAGGTGAGGGAGGCCCAAGTTACGAGAAAGCCAGTGGGGATGAAGAGAGAGTGGGTTTGACAGAGGCAGGACGTGGTGGCTGAGTGGAGATGGGATGATGGACAGCTGGATAGGGGTCCATTCACTGAGGTGGGCGGCATGAAGGAGAGCAGAGCGCGCATGGGCCGGGGAAGGCACGGAGCATGTTAGGGCGTGTCAAGTGGGATGCGCCCGAAGATGGGACCATCTGTAGAGCAGGGGAAGGGTCTGGGCTGATGATACTGATTTGGGTTATGCTGACTTATTTGAAATGCAAGCTTTGGACAAGGCGAGGTCACCTAGGAGGAGACCTAAGGCCTTGTCCTTGTTCTAACCCTCAGTGGATGGTATAAACCCAGGGACTGCATGGGCAGTGGCTGAGTCATCACAGGTATCCAGTCTCAGGACCTGCCCCCTCCATCCTTGAGTTTTGGTCTTGGTTCTGGGGTGAGTGACCTCATCACTCTGGGCACTTCCATCCGATGAGGATGCCACTTTGTGTCCCTAGAGTTCTCGGAGTCACCAGTGTCATGGTTCAAACCCTGCCTCTGCCACAGACTAGCTCTGTCGCCACATACACACTACTTAGCCCCTCCAAGCTCCAGTTTCTCCATCTGTAAAATTGGAATAACTTTTGGTGCATGCATTTAAGCATAACTAATGGACACAAAACACTGGGGGGTAGGGGAGGCTGGGGGAAGGGCAGGGGGAAAAAGAGATATATGTACCAATCTTTGTAAAACTTTATGTAATAATAAAAAACAAACAAAAAAAACCGAATAACAGTAATAAATAAAAAAAAAAATTGGAATAACTATAGCATCTACCTTGTAGGGATGTTGTGCCGATTCAGTGAGACAGCGAGTGAGAGCATTTATCATAACGCCGGAGACATTGAAAAGGCTCCACAGAATGTTAGCATTGCTCTTGTTCTTCATGAGATTCCTGCCTCTGTCAGTAGCACTGATCACACTCTGTTGCACTTTACTGTTCTGTTTCCCTTTAAAGCCATGGACTGTGCCTCTCGATTCCTTACCTCTAGCACCGTGCCTGGTACCTGGTAGCAGTCCATTGAAACCTTGTCAAATGAGTGAATAAAGGGATGAAGGAGTTGCCCCTTGTGGTGACACCCTGCTTTGACACACATGGAATCTGTACTTTTTTTCACAGAGCACATGCAGAGGCCAGTATAGGAAAGAGACACCCAGTGTTAGTGTAGACCCCAGGCCTAACCAGGAGCACTTCTGAGCAGAGTAGGAATGGACACGCAGAGATCTGTAGTGACTCTTCCCTTAGTCCCCTGCCCATGAGGATAGTTATGGTCCACACAGCGCCCAGGCCTAGAGGAGGCAGAGTGTGGTGACCTCAGGGCCACTCAGGTCTTGCTGGGCACCAGGTGTCTGACAATCCTGGCTGCTACACAGGCCCTGAAGGCAGCCTCCAGCTCTGCCTCTTACAAGCTCTGCAATCTTTAGCAAGCTACTTAAACTCTCTGAGCCTCAGCTTCCTCACCTGCAAGGTGCAGATCATGTTATTTACTTCATAAATTCATTGTGAAGATTTAACAAGATGGTGCATGTGAAGAACTCAGCCCGGAGCTGGTTCGTGGTGAATGTACAAAAGCAAATTAGTAGTAATAGGGGAACACACCCATGGACTGAAAGCAGCTTCCCTGGTCCCTCTGCTCCAGGAGCCTCGGAAGTCCACTTGGTTGTAGGGAATGGAGCTCATGCCTTGGTCATCTGGTGTCATGTGCTGCCCTCTGGTGGACTGAGAGGGGCTTGCATGCCAGATAGGGGCACAGAAGGATTTGGGGAAGGATGCAGTGTTTGGGGTGAATGTAGCTTTGGGTCTGCGGGACCAAATTTGTTGGAAATGACTCCTGAACACGGGTATTTTTAGCAGCCAGATTCCTCACTGGGAGCGGAATTCTCTGTGGCAGAAAAAAGCTAGTCCTCTTTCTTAACAGGCCCTTCCCAGTTTATAAAGCACCTTTATCAGGAATATTTTCACCATCTTGTGAGATAGGCAGGGTGGAGACTAGTTCCTCCATTTTTGAAAAATGGCAACTTCCCCTTGAATTGCTCTGGATGCTGCCTGCCCTGGGTCAGGCCCCTGTTGCCCGCTGCCCTCATCGGTAGTTTGGATGCAGAGAGCCAGGGCTGAGTTTTCTTCGCCACATAAAAGCTGTGCCATCGCCAAGCCTCCTATGAGGATAATTTGACCATTTCTTAACTATCACATACAATTGCTCCGAGGAGTGCTTTGCTGGACTTAGGTGAAGGGACTGACACAGTGAGCCTCACAGGGAAAGCTGGTTGCTGCTGGCTGTAAGTCCCTTCTAGTCTCAGCGGGTGGGTGGGACTGCGGGAGCCTCTAGGTACGGAGGTCTCAGCTCACTACCGGGAGAAGCGCTGCTGGCTGGAGTCCATGAAAGATGGCTCTGTCACTTCCTAGCTGCCTGTCTTTCCATGTAGAATTGGCTGTACCAACATCTGCCCCAGGCCCCAGCCCACCCTGTGTCCTCTCCCTCTCAGGTCTTCAGGCAGGTTAGCATCATAGAGGCACAGGGAACTGTGGGCTCACATCACCAGCGGATGGCGTGGATCCCACAGTGCTTCATATTCCTCACAGCGCCCTCTCAACCTCCACAGATTCTCGATCCTCAGGGCAGTCCTATGAGAGGCAGAGCAGAAGCAGCAGGGCCTTGGTCCTAAGTCCCATTCTCAGACTTACCCAGAGGGTGGTGGACATGCACAGTCACATGACTCCAGTCACATGACTCCTGCTGTGCTACCTCCCAGCTGCCCACTCTTCCTTTAGAAGACCTGGGCCCCGCAGGAGCCTCCCTGGGAGGCAGAATGGGAGTTACAGAACACACCTTGGACCCTGGTCAAGTCACTCAGCTGCTCTGAGCCTCGGTTTCCAGATATGTCAAGTAAAAGGGAGGGACCAAGTGGTCACAAAGATGCTTCCACCTCTGACATTCTGTGACTTGGAGAACCAGGACCGAGAAGGTTATGCACATGTCCATCATCACCAAAGCTCTTCTGAGCTAACAGAGAGGTCCCCAGTGGGGCCTGGCCTAATGGAAAAGAGACTTTGTCTGAAGGTGTTGCCTAGCAATGAGCTCACTCAGGCAGAACGGGGCTGCCGACACCCACAGAACGGGAAGCACAACGCAACCCCTGGCTCTTTCCCACGTCCATTTCCTTCTGGGGCTGGAGGGGATGGAGAAGAAGCTCTGCCAGTTCTCTAGGTCAAGGCCACTCAGAGCGTCATATGTTCCTATTTGTTGCAGGTGGTAGTCTTGGCAGCTTCCCCCAGGGAAAACGAGCAGGCACAAACCCATTCAGTAAGTTGCCTTCTTTCTGGGGTCTGCTCTAGGGGCCCCCTCACGCAGCTTTGCTACTGCAGCGGGAGTGGAGGGATCGGCCAAGGACCTAGCCTCCCATTTAATTTTTTTCTCTTTTTGCTGAGGATACAGGAGAAAGGTTGCTTAGTGCTGTGAGGATCCCACCATCCCCACCTGTACATGAGCACAGGCCCCCTTCTGCCACCCCCGGGTGAAAGGCCGGGATCTGGGAGGAGTGTGGTTTGTGCAGAGAGCAAGCCAACCTTGTTCCAGCTGCCGTGTGATGATGCCTCCTGGTGGCAGAGAATGGGCTGGTGAAACGTGGGCTTATCTGCAAGTCTAGGCTACCTGTGTCCTGCCTCACCCCATATCTAGCAGCAGGTGGAAAAGGCTGCTCTTTGGGGGAAATGGATCCATGTGGTTGGATTTCTCATAAACCCAGTTCTACTTTCTTCTTGTTTATATCGCCCCTTCTCAGTAGGACGCCTCGTCTAAGAAGCAGAAAACCAAAGGGCAGGTGACGAGACCAGGGAGGCAGGACGGATCACCAGACGCCTGACCTTCGACCTTGCCACGGCCCCAGCCACATCCCATGTAACATGAGTGGTGCCCACCCTGTTTGCACTTTTAATAACTCTTATTTGCGTGTGTTCCTTTTGGTTTCATTTGTAAACACCAATATCTAATACCACAGTATGAAAAGGAAAGGGAAGAATGATTGTTTATTCTCTCTCTTATTGTAAGTTTTTGGATCTGCTACTGACAACTTTTAGGGTTTTTTGGGGGGTGGGAGGGAGGTGTCACGGGACTGAGAAGAAAGAGATTTATATACTGTATATAAATATATATGTAAATTGTATAGTTCTTTTGTACAGGCATTGGCATTGCTGTTTGTTCATTCCCTCTCTCTCCCTGCTCTGTGGGAGCTCCGGCCACATGGCCCAGCTCCCTGGAACCCAGGGCTGAGTCCCAGCCCACCTGTATCCTGTTTGGAAACTGACCCTGAAAGCACACGGATGGAGGCTCTGTGATTATATTGCAGACTCCCCCAGTCCTTTTGGCGGGAGGAGGAAATCGCCCCAGGCTGTAGGTGTCAAGGTTGGCAAGCCACATCGCCATTGGCCTTCTCAAGGGAGCTTGGGTTGGGGGAGCGGTGGGAGCGAAGGGAAATAGGCAGCTCAGACACCAGTTCTCCCTGTTACCCAGACCCCCAGGTCCATAGGCAGACCAGGATTCGAGTGACCCCCTGTGCGGATGTCCTCAGAGGATTTCCATTAGTTCAATTGCAACATTTCCCCCCACATTTAGTACCTACTCTGTGTAAAACATGTGAGGGAAGGCAAAGAGGAAAAAGGCGCACAGTGGGGCTTTTGTTTAGAGGTCAGTATTTAAGCAACGGAAGGAAGAGGACAGAAAGCATCATTGGCAAGTGCAGGGCCCGCAAAAGGGCTCCTCCCCTACAAGCTCGCAGGGGAGGCTTCTGAGACCTGGCCCTCCTAGGCTGCCAGCTCGCCCTGGGTGTTCCCTCCACTCTCCCTGCCCTGCCATCTCATGATCAGCACAACCTGAGGGAAGAATTGGGTCCAGCACCTTGTAGATAACCAAATGGTTTTATTTTTTAACCCTGAGCTTCTTCCTGCTTCCTCAAATGCTTTTAAGGGCTTCCAGGCTTGAGGCCAATTCCAGCAAGACCCAACCTTGGGCCTCCTATTTCTGCCTCTCCTGGAAGTGCAGGAATAACTGAGCTGGGGGGATACTGCCCTCGCTTTCGTCAGACCTTTTCCCAGGGTTCCAGTGGGGACTGCCCCGCCATCGGGCAGAGCAGTTTCCTCTGCCCAGGTGACCATGCCCACTCAGACAGAGAGCAAGTGACGCATAGCGCCTCATCCCAGGAGCAGCCGTGCAGCAGGGAGGGAGGGCGGGTCCCCCGGAGCTTGCTCTTGCCAATCTGGCCTCACCTGGCATCACAACCCAGTGTTCCCATAGGTGCCCCTGCCTTGCAGATGGTGTATCCCACCTGGGTCTGGAGAGCCGGCCCCTCAAGGCCTGGCTGGGGGGAGGGCCCTCCGGGAGGAGCATGGCCTTCTGTGACCTGGTCTGAAGGTCCTGGCTGTCCTGGTGGAAGTCCCAGAGCTCGTCTCCAGATGACTGGAGGCCCTATCCCACCGTGAGGCTGTGGAAAGGCAGCTCTCGCCCATTTCCACCCGGAGAACTGGGCGTGCTGGTGCTGGATGGCCCTGCCAGGAGACCCAGCCCCCTTCTGGGCCTGCAGGAAGCACGCAACATGGAGAAGGCGCCCCCTGGAGAAACCCACTGTGACCCAGGCTTCTTCCTCCTCGCCTGTGTAGCTGTGCTGTGTGGTTTTCCTTTGTGAGGAGGGAGGGACACTATTTGTAGCTTCTTTTATGACAAATAAAAATGGGTGAACCTTGGTGCCTGTTGCCTCTTTCTTTGGGTGGCTTCTGGATGCGCATAATTTCCTAAAAGGTCCAGTTGTCCCCAGCTCAGGTGCCCTCCACTCTGATCCTAGGAAGTCCCAGCGGCTGGAGGGAACCCAGATGTGGCCACGAGGTGGCACCATACTTTGTTGGGAGGACACTGATTGATCCCCTTGCCTACGATGTCTGTGTCCTCTTTGTAATTCTCCTTCTTGTCTCCACCCATTCAGCTGCCCGCTCCAAACCATCCTGGAAAGTACAGAACATCACTGGCCATGTTTTGGGGGTAGAGCTGGAGGGGGGCGGGGACGGCCTCCATAGCTCCAGGCTGGTGGGTGGGAGTGGGCACATTGGCTGAAATCCAGATTGTAGGACTCCAGGCTGGGAAACAGCTTTAGACAAGGAACAGCTCCCCAGTGGGGTTCTGCCAGCTGGGTCCTGGTTTTGTGGGGGACACATTTAGGTCAAGCCAGCTGGGGTGGTTCCCAGAGCTAGAGGACTTCAGGTGAGGACTGGCAGCAAAGACAAGGCTGTACCCTCTCTTTAGGGCTCCTGGCGTCTTTTCCCCTTGCTCCAGCTCTGCACACAGCTGTCCTGGGAAGGGGCTTCCTCCCCTCCCTGAGAACCTCCTCTACATCCTTTTGTCTTACTCTGCGGCCTTCACATGTGCAGGTGAACAGGAGGTGTTTCTCCTTGAAAAAGTCTTCCAACCCTTGGGATGTTGTCACAGGGGTCCCCCCTCCTCCAGTGCTGACGCTGTGCTGTGTCGCAGGCCCTGTCATATTTACCCACCACAGCCCAGCGGGACGGGCTCCCCATTCACACGTGTGGTTCCAACTCCGGGTTCAATGAGTTGCTGGCTGGGAAAGGCAGAGCCAGGAATCACCTTCAGGTTTTCTGAGCCCCAGCCCAGAGCTCCGCCTACTCCCCAGCTGCCTTCCTTGAGGGGCTAGAACAGCAACCTGCTTCCTCCTGTCCAGGTCTGGCCCCGGTTGCTTGCCTTCAGCTGTGAGAGCTTTTTTTTTTTTTTTTTTAATCTCTGAGCAGTTTAGAGGCTCATGAAAAGCCGCTGATTTGCAGAGGACTATCCTAAACTTTAGGGGTTTGGGGAAGAGAAACAAGGGGGTACTTGCTCCTTTGGAACTTCATTGGGAGACTCGGGGTTGACCCAGCCCCCAGCAGAGAGACCAGTCAGGTGTGGGAAGGGGGCAGGTCTGAGCTAACACTTGGCTGGAGGCCCCGTTTAGCTTTCCACTGCTTTCTAAAATAAATAAATAAAACAACAAACTGGCAGCAGGGCCAAGAGTCAAGAAGAAGTGAAAGATCCATCCACCCCATTTCTTCCTGCACCAAGAGGCTCTGAGCCAGGCTTAGCCCCGGTGGGGAGGGGAACACTGGGCATTGTCAGTCAGGATGTCACAAATGACAACTGCTGGGGGCAGGCATCTTGTCAGGGCCCCTGTGATGCTATCAGAGGAGGGGCCTCCAGGCGGTACCCACCCTGGTTTCCTGGGTGAGAAGGGAGATCGGCAGCACCAATCCCTTGTAGAAAAAACCCAGAGAAAGCCAGGCTGATCCTCTGGTCATTTACTCCCAAGTTTCCAAATGACCTACAAGGCCCACCAAGGAAGTCACTTTTCCCAGGCACCCTCTCTTTTGCTCTGTGGCATCGGCCTTTCCCCATCTAGAGGTGAGGACAGGTAGAACTAACTTTTTCACATAATGCCATCAAATGAAGCCCTCAGTTCTAGGGCTGGGATCACTGCACCCCTTCATGTGCCTTTCATGAATTGATAGGGAGAAGGGTCGTTCCCTTGGTTACATGCCTGCCTACTAAAAGCCTGTGTAACTCAGCTATCTATTGTCATTTCTTGTCAACTCTAAGCGAACTCTCGGACCCTCGCCAACACCTCATCAATGCAGCCGCAGACCTCCTGTCTGTACCACTGGTTTTTCCTTTAACAAGGTGCACTCTTTAATAAGGTGAAGGTCACTTTGCCTGGAGTCTTCCTAGACAAAGCTTTGACTATGGCTAATGGTCCAAGATCCTCCAACAAGACAATGGGCATATTGCTAAAGGCCTCGTGAGAACCAGTCAGGAGAGACCCCGAGAAGTGGCAGTAATACACTCCCCAACCTCATAGCTTCAGTCACACAGAGTTCTTCAGTCCTGCAGCATAGCCATCAGGAGAATCTCAACGGCACCTGAAATCTGCCACTGAGATTGTCACAGTCTCAGCCTCCAGCCTGGGCTCCGCTGAGTCCAGGCTCCCAGACACTTCCACTTGGTGTCCCACAAGCCCCGAAACTCAATATGCCTCAAGCCTGACACACACTCTCCATCTCCCTCTCCTCAGTGCTGGTGCACCAGCCAGCCTCTCCCCGGGCCTAGAGCCCAGAGCCCTCCCTGCCTCCTCCCTCCTATGGCCTTCCCTCCCATCCATTCAGTTCATTACCATGTCCTGTAAATTTCCCTCTCATTTCCTTCCCCTGTGCCCTCCTCCCCACCCCTAGAGCCCCCTATCATCTGCTCCCTACAACAGTCAATAGTTGTAAATGGCCTGTGGTCTCCACTTCATTCATTCCCCACCTCAACCATCCCCTCCAATGCAGACAGCTCAGATTGAATTGTGTCCTCCCAAATTCATAGGTTGAAGCCCTAAATTCCAATGTGACCGTATTTGGAGATGGGCCCTTTAAGGAGGTAATTTTGGTTAAACTAGAGCCCAGTGTGCAAAATCGCACAAGACCCAGAGTCCCTCCCGCCTCTGCGGGACTCATCAATGCACCTCCTGGTGACTGGTCATTTGGTCGTTCCGGTGTTCAGGCCACTGACTTTTTATAATATAGATGAAGTCGTGAGGGTGGGGCCTTGAACCAGGAGGACTGGTGCCCTTATAGAAAGGGAAGACACTAGAGCCAAGGCACAGTGAGAAGGTGTCCATCTACAAGCCAGGAAGAAAGGCCAAACCAAAAGCCAACCCTGACGGCAGCTTGATGGTGAACTTCTAGCTTCCACAACTGAAAATATAACTTTTTGTTGTCTAAGCCACCCAGTCTGTCTTATTCTGCTATGGAAGCCTGAGCAGACTAATACCATGGCTTTCAGGATAAATACAATTGCTTAGTTTAGCCCACAAAACTAATCTTGATCTGGTCCTGATCCTCAACCACTCCTCCCATACACACTTTCCTGCAAAATGTACACATGTCATTGCTGGGGTATTACATGCTTCACTGGTGCATGCCCAGCTAAACCCGCTGCCTGCACACTGAGTGTTCTCTTCCAGCTGCACATGTTACATCACCCTCAATGCCTTCACACGCTGCTCAATGCCTTCACATTTCACACTTCCCCCCGGAACAGCAGCATCCATGATAACACATGATCACAAAGCCAGGCAGTGTGATGCATCACGTGCTTAATCCTCCTTAACTCTAATGTAGGTAATAGTATCTTAATGACGTAAATGAGTGAAAAATACAAGGCTTCAGCACCTCAGGTGACATAGTAGAGGTCACCCTGCCAGGATGAGGAGAGCAGGACAGGAACCCAGGTCTTCACAACTGAGCCACTCTCTGCTCTCAGCCATTCTCCACGCAGCATTCCTAACCATCCCGGGATGCGTGTCTTTTCTGTCTTCTGCCTCCAGCTACTAATGCCTGGTCCTTCAGCATATGGCTCATCCAGTCTGCATCTCAGTGCTTCCAACCAAATGCTCTCAAGCCACCCTGTCCTCACCTCAGCTATAGCCCTGAACTCTCAGGAGGAGATATAGTGACAATTTGAGTGAGGGCTTTTTCTTAATTTGTCATTGGGGAATAGTCAACTAAAGTCTTTGCGTTGGCAAAAAGATTTTCTTTTTGACATTTAAATAAAGAACTAAGATGAAAACAAACAGACCACAATAGCAATAATTATTCATGCGGCTCATGACTAAAACTGTACCCCAGTGTCACTCCCTTTTAGAAAGAATCCCCAACTTCTTTGTTCATTATATGTTGCTTTAGAATCTGCTTCAGGCTCCTAACAACCTGCCCATACATCATCCATCCTAGCACATATTTCTACCCACAGTGTAATAATTCTCAAGTCTGTTCCTTCTGCTAGACTGGAGTGACCACCTTAAGGCTTAGAACACCTTATAAACCTGAATGAGGACAGTTATCATAAAACATTTAAAGAATGTCTGAGATATACTGAGATATTTATATGGGAAGAATTATACAATTAGCATATTTAAAGATAAATAAACACTGTGGCTTAAAGAGCAGTATTGATATTTGCATATTTGAGCATGTAGTAAGATGAATATGATGAGAGAGAGATAGGGATGGGGGAGAGAGAGAGAGAGAGAGAAAGAGAGAGAGATGATAGAACATAATGGTTTGGAACAGGGGGCTTCACACATGAGCATGCATCAGATTCATCTGGAAAGCTTGTTAAACACTGTTTGTTCAGACTTAACCCTAGTAGTTTGGAGAGTCTGTGGTGGGACCTGAGAATTAGCACTTATGATAAATTCCCAGGTGATGTTGATGTTGCATATCTGGGGCATATACTTGGAGAATCATTTGTTTAGAGTTTGATGGATCCAAGCACACACTCTGATTGCTGCTACTCTGGGCAAATCACCTGTCTACCCCGAGTCTCAGTTTCTTCATCTATAAAATGCAGCTAATGATCCTTTCTCACAGGGTGACCAAAGTGATTCAGTGAGGGGACGAGGGTAAAGTACATGGCACAGTGCCTGGTGCAAATTTGGGGCTCAGTCTCTGTGAGTCATCCTCCACCTCCTCTTCCTCTGCATCATCGGTGAACTTTGGTGCTGAGGAGCCTGGAAAATCACCTGCTCTAATCCTCATGCATGAACAGTCCAGGACCTCGGTAAATTGTGACCTTCTCCAGATCTGACACCTAGCTTGTGGTACAGCCAGACCCTTAACTTAGTATTCTTAATGGCACTTAATTTGCTATATAAGACTAAAGAGGGGTATGATATATATGAACAAAAAAAATCCACCAAATGTGGAAGGAGTGCTCTGTGATGGTAAGCAGGGTGTCATGTCAGTATCTAAAATCTGAGATGTTTAGGAAAAAGTCTAATAAAATCTACTTGCTGAGGCAGTGAAATGAGGTGGAAATAGCACCATGAGTTGTACATTCCATTGCAAACAAAGATGTCAGAGGGGCTGTATTACGGAGAAATAACTCCTTGAGGAGAAGCTAAGGGTGTCATTAAGGGACAACAATGTCAGGAGCAAAGCCACGTGGTCTAGCAGGGCAGGGGGGACACCAGTCTGGCTCTGAGAACTAGTTACTGGTGGCCTCTAGATTAGTACCCGCTTCCTCTTCTGAACCCCCTTTTCTATTATCTAGGGTTCATCCCAGATTCTCTTTTGATGAAATCTAACATTTGAATAACCTAGAAATGATGGCAACCTCCATATTGTGACTCAATTTCTTATTCTCTCTCTCTCTCCCTCCATCCCTCTCTTCCTTCCCTCCTTGCAAAAATGACTCAAAAAGGGGACATATGGGTACAAATAGATTTCACGATTTTACGTCTACTATTTAATCAGCTAAAGGGCACTTTTCATTTTAAATTTAATGAGTGTCAAAAAGCCAAACGAGTCTTTACCCAAACCCTCCTCCCTGCCTGCCTTGCTGTGTTGTGTCCTGTTGAACTCAATACCCGAGCCGTGCTAACTATTGATCCTATTTCATGCCCCACCTCCCGTCTTTGAGCTATTTCCATCTTTGTCTCTCCTTCAACACCAAGCCCCCTCGCCAACACAAATCACTGTTTATTCTTCCTTCAAGATCCTACGTAAATGTCACTTTCTCCGGGAAGTCTTTCCCAGTTCCAGGTTGAGTGTTTCCTTCTGTTGTGTCCCCATAGCGCTCTGCTTATGCCCCTCAGAGCATGCCTGACACAGAAATCTAACTTTCCTATGCACCTTGGTGGCTCATATGCTCCGTGGCTCCTTCCCATCACTTAGCTTTGGGAAAGGGCACTGGAACATACAATGCACTCGCCACCCTCCCTTACCTGAGCTGTTCCGACCAGCAGCAGACGCCTGACCCAAAGGCACCAGTGCACAGGCACCCCGACCACTGTGACACAGCCTTCTGCAAAGGATTCTGCTTTCTGGAAATGGCCTTTGGGGATGGGGAATTGGCCACATTCTCTTCATGGGGATGTTCCAGCTGGTTGTGGGGCTGCGAGGTCATGATAGAGCGCTGGGTGGCTGTGCTGGACCATGGGCAAGACAAGCAAAGCAGAGCAGCAGCTTGGGAGGGAGGGGCCAGGCCCTCAGGGAGAAGGAAGCAAAGATGGGGAGAGGATGTGCTTTGCGGGAGGGAGAGAGTGGCCCTGCAGGATTTCAGGCTCCGGTGGCCTGCCCTGCCTCCTGCCTTGGGTGCCAGAGCCCCGCCCCCAGGTCTTCTCAGTATTGCCTCCCTCCATTTCCTGAACTAGTTTAATGGGTTTTGGTTCCTTGCAACCAAAAGAGCCTTGGTTAAAGGAAGTTTTACCTCCCCCTCGGGACTCTGAAATTCTTGAGGTCAGGAACTTTCTTACTCTTTCTGCATCAACAGAAAGGAGTCCAATGCACAGAAAGACATTTGTTGACTGAATGCTGAGCAAGCAAATGCAGGAGTAGGCCTATTGGTAATGAACACAGGGCACCGCTTGCCTCGCTGGAATCCTGCCCCTCCACCTTTCTAACACAAAGAGCTCCTTCCCCTTTCATCATTGCAACTCCACTGCTTATGTCCGCCAGCACCTGGAGTCCAGACTCTGACAAGCGGAATATTCCTTAAGTTCTTTTTGCTTTAAAAACACCAGGTCTGATACATTGGCATCAGAGGAGACAACAGGCACACATTGGAGATACCAAGAGGAGGTGGCGCCTTCACCTCAGCCACACCTGCTCTGGAAGAAATGTGGGGAGAAGCAAGCTGTATGCAGAGAGATATAAGTATAGCTTTTATTTTTTTTTAAAACCAACCCAACATTTCCACTGGCAACTGTCAACATAGCTTATGACATGAGCACTGTTTCTTTTTCGTTATTTCTTTTTCTTAAAAAAATGTGTTTAAAATTAAACAGGTTTTTTATTTATTTTTCCCCCCTTAAAAATGTATATATGTCAATGCAGAAAGCCTGAAGATCTGTGGACAGTTTTGTGATCGTGTGTGTGTGTGTGTGTGTGTGTGTGTATGTGTGTGTGTGTAAAGCCAGGTCCTTTCAAAGTTTGCTGGGAGAAGCTCTAGAGGGCAGGACAAACTCTTTTTCTATAAACTCGGGCTCCGTGGGATTATGGCAACTAAGATTCCTCCTACTGAGACGAGAAGTAGCCCACAGGCTGGAAGAAGAGCTTCGAGAGGTTTTAAACCAAGCAGGAATGTGGGAGACAGCGAGGAATTCCCGTTCCTATCTTGTGAAAATGCTTTCAAACGTGGCCTCGGGGTCCAGGAGAGGTGAAAGGGGCCCCTTGTCTTCTTATAAACCTCTACGTTTTTTAATTACCTCAGACCTCTTAGTGCGTGCCTCAGACAGTGAGGGGTGGGAGTGAAGCTGACCTTTCTCGGAAGCAATGGCATTTTAAATATCTTTCCCCTTAAGTATCTCCCTAGTGGGGCATCCCGTCTCTCCTGGCTCAGATACAAAGCCAAAAATACTCAAGAAGGTGAAAACCCACTTGTGTCCCCAGCTGCCCTCTGTCGTCCCACACCACTCCTATTTTTGTCCCCTTCTCTCGCTGGGTGGGCCTTCCTGCAGAAGAAAGGACATACAGACATGGACAGCACGAGAGAGAATTTGAAAGGCCTGGGCAAAGAAGAGAACAACTGCTTCTTTTAAACTTTGACATCAGCAGAGGAAACACCTCCTGCGCATGCCACTACCTGGGTCTGTAGTGCCCCGTGTGGGTGTGCAAGATCACTTCCACCCAGAGATGAACAGGAGATGGGGGACAGGACCTTGATGGGGCTGAGAGACAGCTGTCACCTGCTGAGAGTGGGAGAGTGTGTGTCTGACAATTTACGCCTCTGCCCATCGGCTCAACCCCTGGGTTCCTCCACAGCACCTTTGTCACTAACGTCAGAGAGAAAAGACAAAACGAACCAACGACGAGCAAAACCTGACAGAAAAGTGAAAGCAGCCATGGTAATGATTCCAATGAAGAGAGAGCCCCAAACCAGCCACACGGCTGAGACTTATTTCCACGCCCGCCAGGTGAGTGAGGACAATGGTGCATCGAATTGGACAGACAAGAGGAATCCTGCCCTGGTGACAGAAGCACAGCAGTAATCAGAGGGTGAAATAGAAGATGGTGAAAGGATCTGACCTTGGCTACAGGTCAGGGACATGGGGGGAGGGGGAGGAAATGGGTGGAAGTGGATTTGTTGCTGTTGTTGGTTTGTACTGAATTAAATACTTGGTAGTGTCGGTGTTTCCCCCATTCTGCTGATGGATGAAGACTCCGCCCTTTCAGATCACCGCTGGGGTGGAGGTCGGGTGAAGTCCCTGGGGCTGGGTCCTGAAGGTGCCTCTCCAGGGCTGCTCATCCCGGGGAGGTGCCTGGGAGGAAGTGCCCTTCTCTCAGGAGAAGTCCTAGGCCTGCCCTGCTGGAGGCCGTGTCTGTGGCTCAGAACCCCCTGATGTAACAGTAGGCCTCCAGTGTGGCAAAGAGTATGTAGAGGATCCACAGGGCCACAAAGAGCCCTGTCGTGGCCAGCTTGCAGCCCCGGGGGCCGCCCAGCTCCCCGCCCAGGTGGGGCCGCCTGCGGTACAGGAGCACGCTGATGCAGACGAACGCCAAGATGGTGAAGAGGGTGACAAAGAAGGCCAGCGTGCCTGCAGACACACGGAACTCCTCTCCCTGCATGGCCCAGTAGATGGCGGCCACGGACCAGGCCAGGCCAAGGCCCAGGAAGACGTTGACAGCGTTGCTGCCGGTGACGTTGCCGATGGCGGCGTCTGCGTACATGTCGTGCATGGCAGCAGCTTTGCTGGCAAAGGTATCTGGAAAAGGGCAGAGACAGATGGGAGCTGGAGGCAGGCTGAGATGAGGCGGGCCGCCTATCTTTGCATGTGTCCAAAGGGCTGCTCGGGCCGGCGGGCTGAGCCCGGGAAGACGAGGCAGCTCTGTGACTAGCAAGCTGTGTGGTCTTGGCCAAGTCACGTCCCTTCTCTGAGCTTCCCATTCCTCACCTGTCAGATTTCTAAGGGTCTTTCTGGTCCTGAGGTTTACCAAGTGCGTTTGCTGTTCCCTTTTGACTACTTTTTTTTTTTTTTTTTTTTCAGTAAGAGAAGTTTGTTAGCCCATAACACCTCCCTGGGGAACCTTGACATCCTGGGAAGCTGCTCAGCGTAGAGGCCTGACTGTGACTGTCAGCTGGGGTGTTTTACTCACGTACCACAGACAGCTCATTGCTCAGTGCCCGTGGGCTCAGTCCTGCAGGTGCTGGGTTCACGGGGACAGAGGACGCGCTGGGGAGCCGCAATGGGGACGTGCAGGTGAGCTTTGCAGCTGGTGTCTAGCACAGGGTCCTGGATGTGGGCATGGAGTGTAGGCCCTGGAGGGACTGTCAGGGACTATCTAGCCACCCTTTTATTTTATAAGGAAGGGAAATAAGGGTCAAGGAGTCTACCCAAGTTCAAATGGGAAGTCAGCAAGAGATTTGATCCTAAAAGCCTCTCATAAGGGCCCTTTGCATACCATGACCGTACATCCAAAGAGTTTCAGCCAAAGCCACAGAATTAGCTGAGGAGATCATGGCACAACCTTCTTCAAGCTCCTAACGCTGCCAGCTGTTCCCTGGACCAAATGCAAGAACTTGGAAGTGCCCCCAACTGCCCCGCTGCTGTCCTGCCTGGCCTCCTTGCTGCCACTTTTCTCAGAGCTCCCGGAAAAGATTTCTTGCCTTTGCTCACCTATGACCTTGTTTTTTGCCTCTGATCCTTGGCAATTTCTTCCCACATCTGTTTCTTTTTCCAATTTCTGCTCCTTCCTCTCCAATAGTTCTGGTCCCTCGAGATCTGGTGAACAGGTGTGTCCTCCACAAAGCCCTCCCTGGATCATCCATCTGTCTACCACCAGACGCATTTCCTTCATAGCCAGACTTCTGGCATCACCAATCTAATCTAATAAAAGAGTAATATGCTAATTGTGTCACTTTGCTACATCCCAAGCCACGCCCACCAGCCAATCAGAGTGACTATATGCAAATTAACCCAACCAAAATGGCACCCGGCAGCCACAGAG
>PVJC01000501.1:0-63218 GCA_004026665.1 Murina feae
GCCAAGCAGGCCACCGACCCCCTGCCACATCTTACCCGCTCCCCGATGCCTCTCCAAGGACCTGGACAGCTGCCAAGCAGGCCACCGACCCCCTGCCACCTCTTACCCGCTCCCCGATGCCCCGCAAAGGGCCTGGGAAGCCCATCAAGCAGCCCACCGACCCCCTGCCGCCTCTTACCTGCTTCCCGGTGCCCTCCAACCCTGCCGCCTCTTTCCCACTCACGGGTCCTGGGTCCTGCGCTGTCCCGCCCTGAAGCTGCTCTGTGCACTCAGGAGGTCCCTCAGCCCGGCCTGTGCCCTCTCACAGTCTGGGACCCCTCTGGGGATGTCCACCTGCTGGCATGCCTGACCAGGCTGGGTGACAGGCTTTAAGGCTGCCCACAGCTCCCATTGACCCAATGTCCCAGCAAGGCTGGCTGGACGCAGGTTTCTGGGGTTTGTTTAGCTCCTATAATTGATGCTGTTCCTTTAAGGCTTGCGGTTTGTTTATCTTGTATAATTGATACACTGTTCCTTTAAGGCAGCATACTAACTACTAAGGAAGCCTCCTCTCTGCTTCACCTCGCAGCGTCTATAATGACACAGTGTTACTTAGTGGTGAGGCCCGGGCTGCTGTGTCCTTCAGCTCCCGAGGATTCTATGATTGTTATATTGTTTCAAACCTGTGTTTCACTAGAGCCAGTTTAAGCAGAGCGGGCGCAGCTTCACTTTCGCTCCTGCCGCAATGGAAACTGCCGTTTACTCAGGTCCGTGAGTGGCGGCCTCCATGTTGGCTGGGCTAATTTGCATACAGCCGCTCTGATTGGCTGGTGGGCGTGGCTTACCCCGTCTCGGAGAAACGGTTAATTTTACTATTTCGCTTTTATAGAGTAGATTAATAGAGGCCCAGTGCACAAAAATTTGTGTACTCATGGGGAGGGGGAGTTCCTCAGCCCAGCCTATGCTCTCTCACAGTCTGGGACCCCTATGGGGATGTCCACCTGATGGCTTAGGCCTGCTCCCCAGGGGATTGGACCTAAGCTGGCAGTCAGACATCACTCTGGCAGCCCAGGAGCCCTTGGGGAATGTCCACTTGCCAGCAGGGAACAGGCCTAAGCTACAGTTGGACATCCTTAGCACTGAGCCTCTCCTGCCAACACTGCTATGCTGGCAGCCATCAGCCTGGCTTGTGGCTGAGCAGAGCTCCTCCTGTGGGATTGCACTGACCACCAGGGGGCATCTCTGCCCCTTGGTGGTCAGTGTGTGTCATATTAACCAGTCATTCCCAGTTGTTCTGCTGTTAGGGTCAATTTGCATATTAACCTTTTATTATGTAGGGCAGAGGCCTGGTGCACAGGTGGCCATCGGCTGGTTTGCCCTGACGGGTGTCTTGCTGGAGTGCCTGGCCAGCCTGGATGAGGGGCTGATGGCTGTTTGAAGGCTGGTCAAACCCCCCAGGGAGAACCCTCACCCCATCAGAGTGTGGCCCGCCTGGGTGAGGGGCTGAGGCTGCTTTCAGGCTGGCCACAGCCCCTTCAGGGTGGAGGTCTATACTGGGGTGCCTGGCCGGCCTGGGTGAGGGGCTGAGGGCCATTATCAGGCTGGCCATGGCTGTGGGCTGGAAGCAGATATCTGGGATTTATTTAACTTTTATAATTGAAACTTTGTTGCCTTGATTCTGCTCAAAGCTGCCAGCTGGAAGCAGGTATCTTGGGTTTATTTACCTTCTGTAATTGAAACTTTGTTGCCTTGAGTGGACCTCAGGGCCCACAGGGCAGGTGGGAATCTTGGCTTCCTCCATCGCCGAGGCAACGCAAGCCTACTGCCTCACTATAGCTCCCTGGGTGCTTCCATATTTGTGACGGAGTGAGGGTTAATTTGCATATTACTCTTTTGCCTGGGCAGAAGACCCCCAAGCCCCTCCAATCACTAGCTACACCCTTGTCCCACTGCAGCCTGCGGCCAAGGCTACAGGCCTGGGCAGAGGACTCCCAGGCCCCTGCCATTGCCAGCTCCACCCTTGAGCCTCTGGCCAAGGCTACAGGCCTGGGCAGGGGACCCCCAGACCTCTGCTTTGCTGGCTCCACCGGTGCCCAGACCCTTGTGATTGCATGCTTGACCCCTGCCCCTCTGATTGCTGGCTCTGTGGAGCCCAGGCCCCTGTGATCTCTGGCCTTGCCCCTGCCCAAGCCTGAGGCCTCTGGTCCAGGCCTTATTCCTGGGTAGGGCACCCTTATGCCCCACCGATCACCGGCTCTGCCCCTGCCCCCTCCAATCACCGATTCTACCCTTGCCCATGCCTGAGGCCTCTGGTGAAGGTCTCTGGCCTGGGCAGGGGACCCCCAGCCCTCTATGACCACCTGTTCCACCTCTGGAGCCCCCAACCTTCCCTGCCACCTGCCTGGCTAACAGGCCTGATGACTTCAGTGGCGGGGCTGAGCTAGACTGGGTGCTGTCATCTTGTGGCTATGGGACCGGCCATCTTTGTGATGGAGTGATACCTAATTTGCATATTACTTTTTATTAGATAGGATTATATTATTTTCCATATGAACTGTAAACTTACTTTTCCTCTTTCTTTATGTATGTGTGTGTTTTATATATAATATTTATACACACACACACACACACATATATATATTTTTTATGGAAAGATTCTTTTGAGAGGTCATTTAAAACTCAGCTCTGCTCAGTGTGGAATTACAGGGCACCTGTTGATGACACCACAGGTCACCTTGTCATCACCCCCTTCCCATGCCCTGGCAGGAGACATCTCAGCAGGTGCCAGGGGCACCCCCAGGTCCACAGGTACGTGGGTCTCCACAGAGAAGAGCATCTCTGAGGATAGGTGTCTGGGGTCAACATCAGCTCTACCACTGTCACCTGTGTGACCTGGATATGTTAACCTCCCTGGACTCAGTTTCCTTCGCTGAAAAAATGGGGACAAAAATAGTATGAACTACATGGGACTGTTACAAGGATTAAATGAGTTCATGCTCACAAAATGCGTAGAACAGGCCAGGCACAGAGTAAGTGTCATACCTGTGTTTGTTAAGGGAATACACACCCTCATTTGTTCATTTACTCTGTTGGCTCATCCATCAGATATTGTGGAGAACCTACTCTTTGCCAGCACGCGCCTGGGCCCTGTGAGTCAGCACCTAATGCCAGGGCAGGGTGGTGGGAAGAGGATGCAGGTGTCCTGAACTGAACGAGGTCAGGCCAGCGCGGGCTTCCCTGGGGAGCTGATGTCTCTGCCAAGTCCTGAGGGGCCACTTGACTTTGAGTTGGGATGAAGAGGTTGGAAATAGATGGAGCAGTGTATGCAAAGGCTTGAAGGCAGGAATGATAATGACCTTTTTGCAGCTGGCTCAGTGTAGCCAGGGAGCATGGCGAGAGGCAGGAAGTGGTGAGAGAGAGGCCAAGCAGCAGGCACATCCCCATCAAGGTGAGAGGTATCATGGGGACTGACACTACCTGGTGGCTAGAGGGATGGAGAGATACGATTCACATTCAAGAGACACTTTCTTAGAATCAATAGATGTGGCAGTTTGCTGCATCCCGCCTGCTTTGCCAGGCCCACTGGCCTTTTTCTCTGATTATACTGGCCTGTTCCAGCCTCTGTCACATATCTGTGATCACAGACAAATATAAGACCCAGGGGACTCCGTCAGCTTTACCAGGGGCCTTTGGTTTTCCTCTGAGTCATGAGTATGTCAGAGGTCTCTTGAACTTAGTCAGACTAGCATGATCCAGAAATGTGTGTGTGTGTGTGTGTGTGTGTGTGTGTGTTTATCAGCAGAACTGAGGATCACATTAAAAAAATATCAGAAGGAAACATTTTCTTCGGTCACCAGTGCAGTGATCTGGGTGGACCCGGGATGAGTGAGAGTCCCCTGAGTTTGATGGTCAGAAATGGCTAGGACAGAGAGCGGCGGCATGTCTTGAAGGCATGTCTCATGCATGTGTATGCTGCCAAATCCTGTGTCCTGGGGAGGTGCCGAGTGAGGGCCGCCCCTGGAGGAAGGGAGAGAGACTCCAGCTGGAAGAACCACAAACTGTCCCGGAGGGAGGACGTGGCCACAAGGATGGATCCCTGTTTGTCTGCTCTTCTTCACAAGTTCCTAGAAACAATTAGCAGAAAATGGAGGCAAAAAATAAAGCTATCATGCCAAGCAGCTCCCCCAAAAAGCTGCACACTCTCCCTCCCATTTGACGAAGGCGTAGCGGTCAGACATAGGGTGACACTGTCACAGGCATCCACCAGTTAAGGCGTGGAAGGAAGAACCCCCCGCCCTCTTTTCTGCATCTCTCTCCTTACTTCACTTGCACATTCGTTGCCAGCTCCCTGCCCTTCGTGTCATTTAGCTCAAAAACCTTGAAGTTGAGAGATCTCCCCGCTCTCTTTTGACCTACATCCCTACAAACTGGGATGGTGAGACTGGAGTCCTTTCCCAGTGACGGGCTTGGGAGGCGCATGCGGAAGGGGACTGCAGGAGAAAGCCACCCACAGGAGGGCTCACTCTACAGCCAGTTCCGAGGCTAACACATTGCGTTTCCGTGTTGGTTGACACTGTTTTCTGATTTCACTTACGCGAATAAGAAAATCCATTGTCTTTACAGTTTCTGAACTAGAGCTTGTCTGATGGTTTCCACATACTGAAGGTTTTGTGTTTTGGTTTTGTTTTTGATACATAGTTAGTTTCTCAAAGGAATTGTGCCAAATAAAGTTCTGTAAATCCACGCAAAATGTTGCTTGTCAAATGTCAGAGACAAACTCTCAAATCATAGATGTACTCTCCTAAGGGCAGTGGTATTGGAAATCTCCATATGAAACAGGGAATGTAACTGGCACATGGCACATGTGTGTGCTCAAGGACTGGGTGCCAGTCTGTTGGAAACGTTGATGTTCCTTTTGAAGGCTGTCTTTCTTGCATCTACTTTTGCTCAGGAAACTTTAGAGCGGATTTGTCTCAGAGTGTCTAATATCGGAGGAGCTGCTCCCAGGGGCCCGCAGGCACCTTTACTTTATATATACCATCCACTTGCTTTTCCCTTCTCTGCTGAGAGCTCATCGCCCCTTCGCCCGAGTCAGCAGAGGCCCCTTTCCTCCCTGCGTCAGGGTCCCCTGTCCCCATTCCTTTGCTGGCACAAGTTCCTCCCATCGTACCCCTCAGCATGATTTTCATCTTTATGGCTCACTTGCTCTCATAGGACTGATTGGCCTTTTGAGAAGGAGGATTTAAACCCAGCCGCCGAGCAGTAAGCCGAGTCTGACCCACAAAGGTGGCAGCGGGGCTGGCCACTTCCTCCCCACACACAGTGCCTGTGACTCACAGAGACTCAGAGGACACTGATTTAAGATAAAGGTCATTTGGATTTTCAAAGCAGCCTGTTAATTGTTTCTTTAAAAAATACCAAAGCTGTTTTAGATTTACAGCGATCAAAAGGGTTTTGTAATCACAGTAAGAGCACGAAGGACGTTTCATCTTTGAGACACTTAAAAACACTAATTAATGAGAGTGTGGTACCTTTTAGGAAAAGGCTCCTTGTCTCGACATGCCCTGTTGCCTCTCCCCTACCTTCCGGGTGCTTCCGGACACACCCTCGTGGCCTGCTTTCCCTCCCGTGTATCTGGGCTCCTCATCTCTCCTTGAGCAGGAAAGGCTTCATCTGCGAATACAGAATCGTCAGCATTTCTCTCCTGGCCTAGCGTCTGTGTCACCCAGGCACGCATCTTCTCCAGTGGAGCCCATTGTGGGGTCACGCGGGAGGGGCAGCACGACTTCCATGGACACCCCAGACGCAGTGGTGCGGCCGGGCTCTGCACGGCTTCTCTGAGGCCCAGCGTTGGGTTTTGGTCACTGCGTGTCATATAAATAAGACATCATACATCGGGTGTGTGACTCGCATGACACTTAGCTCGCTGCACTCACTCGGTATATTGTAATTGTTCTTGACCTAGAATGGGCGCTTGCATCCTTGGCCATCAAGGCCGGTTTCAGGGCAGCCTGCACGAGTGCGCTGTTAACAGAGATAGGACTGGCTGAGAGTTGGCGTGCAGAGTGGTCCTGCAGCCAATCTGTGTGTCTGCTAAGTGCTGTCCATACAGCAATAGTTGCTGTCGGGGCTGAGGGCATGCATTGGCAAGGAGACCACATTCAGGCAGCAGTGCAGAGGGAGGTGAAGACCGCAGGCTCAGAAACCAGGCAAAGTTGGTTTTGAATCCGAGTCCCACTGCCTATTAGCCTGTCACTTGCATACCTGGGTTTCAGCATCTTCCCAGCAGGGAAGCGATTAAGCTGGGAGAATTAGATCTATGTCCAAGCACAGTGCCCGCCAAGGAAGGAGTCACTCTTCATGACAATGAGAGGTTACGAGGGCAAAGCTGGCCAGCAAACATGTTTGCTTTGTTTTTTCGTTTTTTGCTAAAGGCAGTGACTTAGAAAGCAGAACAGATTGTCAGGTTGTTTGCTACATTTTATGAATTTCTTGTTAGACAAACAGTGAACTTAGAAAACTGGAAACAGGGACTGCTTCAAAGTACTTATCCTTGGGAAAGAGAGCAGAACATCGAGTGATGACCCCTGCGTTATGGGAGTGAGGGCAACATATTTTTTTCATTTCTTGCGCTTTTCATTTCTTTCAAATTTTCTTGCAAAAATATTTTTAAAAAAATTTTTTTCAGAAGAAAAAAGAAACAGCAATATGCAAACAGCTTAAATTGTAGCCAGGAGAACAGTGACTGATGCCAGCTACTGGGAACCCCTTTTCCTGGGATGCCCTCCGCTGAGGCTGGGCATACTGTGAGAGTCACACACCTTGACTTGCAGACTGTAGGAGAGAAGGCCTGTCTGGCCACCTGGTCAGGAAACCATGTCCTTATATGAGAACTTTGCCTTTGACCTTGAGAAGAATTGAACACCTTGCTAGGCTGATTTGTGTCTTTAAAGGAATAAAAATAGTAATAAACAACTGCACTGTTAAGACCTATTTTATTCTGTGAATGCACTCTCTGGGGATGAGCTCAGTGATGTAGGGGCTGCCATCTCTCAGCAATGACATGAGCAGTTAAGAGAGCTGGCCCAGTGGGCGTGCGCTCAAGCCCTGCTTGGTAGGACATACTGTGTGCTCAGCCATGCTTGTACCCATTTGCTTCTCCACAGCCCTGTGAGCTGGATGCTGTTACCTTCATCTTAGAAGTAACCCTGGGGAGCTCAGACAAGTGCACACCAGCCCAGAGGAGCTCAGACAAGTGCACACTAGCCCCAGGGGAGCTCAGACAAGTGCACACCAGCCCTGAGGAGCTCAGACAAGTGCACACTAGCCCCAGGGGAGCTCAGACAAGTGCACACCAGCCCTGAGGAGCTCAGACAAGTGCACACCAGCCCAGAGGAGCTCAGACAAGTGCACACCAGCCCAGAGGAGCTCAGACAAGTGCACACTAGCCCCAGGTGAGCTCAGACAAGTGCACACCAGCCCTGAGGAGCTCAGACAAGTGCACACTAGCCCCAGGGGAGCTCAGACAAGTGCACACTAGCCCCAGGGGAGCTCAGACAAGTGCACACTAGCCTAGAGGAGCCCAGACAAAGTGCACACTGGCCCAAAGAGTACACAGCCTGTAGATGAAAACCTGATGGGAATGGGAGCCTGACACTGGGCCTGGTTTTAACTGCCCTCCTAACTGGCCTGATTCACTGGTGGTGCATCAAGATGTGCCGCTCAAGGGCCGGAGATTATCCTTCCCTGATAGCTTCTCCATGCCTTCCCAAAGCTCCCCTGGGCCTGGCTCAGCACCTGATAAATATTCAGTGTCCAGCAGTACTTTGGGGGTGGGAGTGAACAAATGAGCAAGTGAGGGCATGAAGGGATGAAGGGGTGAAAGAATGAAGTGCCCCCACTCTCTTTCATGGAGGAGAGAAGCCGTGCCTTCTTTCCTTCTCTGAAGTGGTTGCGAGGCCTCTGAGAGGAGAGGAGGCCAGGACCTCGGGCGATGTGGCCAAGGTGTTCACCAGCTGAAGACCGTGGCTGCCCTGGAGGAAAAACATCTGCCCAGACAATGGCTGGCTCCCAGCCCTCAGCCATACCCTTTCTGCAGATGGCATTAGCTTTGGGCAAAGCTTCTTCCTCTCCAGTTGTGGGCCTCCTACCCCATCTCCTTCCTTCCTGTTGGCAGCGCAGAGCAGCACGTACCATGTATCAATTATTAACACAATATTTGTTTCACAGAGGCTGCATGGATGTGTGTGGGGGATTTCCTCCGGCCCTTCCCAAAAGATCACAGAAAAACCAAAGGCATTTTGGGGTTTTTCAAACCAACATGAACATGGCCACCACTGTAGCCCATCCCATTACACATCCAAGTGGGTCTGCAGGTAACACAGCACTCATATCCAGACTGTCGCCACTGCAGGAAGGCCTGGCCCTTCGCACGCCCCCAGATGGTTCCAGCTTCCTCCTCAGATGGGTGCCCCTCTGGTCCCATCCTCCTAGGCCACAGGCTGGCTTGTGTGTTCACCACATCTGGCCTTTATTTAAAACTCCACCTCAAAGTATTTCATAGCACAGAATATCTTTCCTTATTAAATTCTCCCTCACATATTTTTTTCATAAAACAGGCACCAAAAACTACAAACCTACCTGTGGCTCTCAAAGTATCTGTTTATAAACCTTTGGAAACCGTTTGCAATTCGTTAATCACATTTTCAAAGGAAGTTACAGATTACAGATACACTAACAAATGCCATATACGGTGCCTCGGCCCCAGTAACAAGATCCTCACGCAGGGAAGAGGGAGCGGGGCTGGTGGACCTGGGGTTTGTCCATGGGAAGGGGAGAGTTGGCCTGGGAGATTTGAGAATTTGGTTCTTTTTCTGTCTCTGTCTGTGGCCACACACATATGTCCTCTCAAGGGGAAAATAGATACAGAGGATCAGCCTGTTTCAACATGTAATTTGTCTCGATTAGCATTAATGTAATCGAGGGGTTCCCTATAGGAACACCAAATCACATGTTCCTAAATAATCATTAAAGTACCAAAGTTTGTGAACAGTTCACGTAAACCGTACTTTTCAAGTAGTTCACTTTAGAAGAAAATAAAGAAACACTCTATACAAGTCGGAACCCTGCTGACTACTTATGCTTGAAATTCAAGCCAGCTTTTACAAATCTTTAAAAAGGGAAGGAGGGTCATGTGGAGAGAGTGTAGCAGTACATGAAACATTGGAAAGAATACGGATTCGAGACACAGACTGATTCAGGTGTGCATACCTGGTTTCAGGATTTGCTTCATATCTATTCTCTGCTTTCTCTGCCCCGACATCATTCTCAGGAAGTAGTGGCTGCGGTGGCCACGAGGAGCTCAAGTTCACATCCTCCCACCTTAGTGATGCTGGCAGATGGAGAGCTTCCTTCTCTGGGAAAATCCCGGAAAGCATCCCAGATAGAGTCTCAGTTGGGTTGGCCTGAGTTATGTCCCCGTCTCTGAACCAATCTCCATGTCCTGGAGGGATCTGGGTCTTCCTCCCATGCTCAGGTCATTTGCCTGCCCCTGAACCAAAGAGAACTACACTAGAACTACATTTATTGAGAGTAGGGTCAAGGGGTTCCCTATAGGAAAAAATAAAAGATGACCATGTAAGGGGGGGATGGGTGGTGACAATGTATAGCACAGCTGTTTTCCTAAAGAAGGTCCGATCTCTGGCATGTAATATGTTTCTTAATGGGGGAAATGACAAAGTCGATTTCAGGTCATTATGCTAGCACTTACTCATCATTCCCAACCTGTATCATATATGCATCAGACCACTGACTTTTCCTTTTCTCACCCAAATTAATCACCTGGTTATGTCACTGTATCCTAAAGGAGCTCACCCATTACTAAAGACCCACATAGAAAGTGGTTCAGACCTTTTACACATGCCGGGTTAAGGATACATTGCAGAGGGCTATTCCTACAATGAGGTGTTGGAGGGAAGATCCCAGCTCTGTCTGTTTCTCAGTGAAATTCAATCACAGAGACTTGCTGGACTCTGGTGGCTCATTGATCCATATGCTGGGAAGCCTTACTTCCTCTGACTCTCTAATCTCTTCAAGTTTCATGAATACCAGGAATATAATGTATTGCATTTCTTGAGTGATTATTTAAACAAGGAAGAAAAGACATGTTAGGAATGATCAGAAATCCAGGGTTCTCTGTAGTTCCACCTGTGCCAGGTGCCATCTAAAAGAACTTGGGTTCTTTAGCACAAACAAGCATTTTTCTAGGAGTGTTTGAGTCACATCTTGGTGTTGAGTATACAGTTATTGGTAAGATACACACGAGGTGAAGCCATATGTGCTTGTCTGACATTATCCTCTTCAACAAATCTCTCCAACCTGTCTGTGGTTTGCAGAACAGTGACCTACAAAATTATTGCATGGGTCTCCTTCATTTCATGGAAGTGAGATATTAGCCAGTTGCATACAGTGATCCTGTGTCTTCAGCAGGAGGACCAGGGCTCTCAGGAATCATGCTAGCTACATACAAAGGGTTTATTTTGTGCTTGGAAATGTGTTCCCCACTTCACATACAGCATCTATTTAATCCTCTCAACCTCCCTTGGCTGTGGAGGTGCTCTTATGTGTCCCATTGGAAACTGAGAAAAAGGGGGCTTGGAGCAGCTGGACACCTTGCTCATTCACATGCCCAATAAGGGGCAGCACCACTGTGCTTCCCTCTTCTAACGAAGACAGGTGGGTACTTTTTCTGAGGCTGAGGGGGCATTTGGTGCTCTGGACCTTGGAATTTTTTCTTTAAGTTTCTTTAACAGTGGTTGAAATAACAGGAGGTTTAGTCATGACATTTTGGTCAGGGGCTGTGGTAGGTGGGGCTGTCCTCCCCCATACTGGCTATATGATCTTACCTATCTTGTTATTTGCTGTATTATTTAACGTGTTAGAGCCCATTTTCCTATATGCATGATGGGCAAAGAATTAACCTTCCAGAAGCAGAGGGTGATAAACTATCAGCAAGTCCTTGGGAAAGAAGGTCCAATAAATGGAGGTTGAATAAATGAATAAAGGGGAATTTTGAAGCGACCAAAGGAAGTACTTCCACCAAAAAGACAGTTTAGATCTGGCATTAGGCTACCCAAGAAATTGTGACGGTTCCCCTTTAACAGTCAGAATCTGGACTGCATGAACTTCTGGAGTGTCTGGTGGCTCTGCAATGGCTCTTACTAAAATGGGACTTGGGCCATTAGCACAGGTAACAATGGTCCAAGAATGTTTGAATCCCCCGTCACACCTCCTCACTTAGACTCAAGCGACAACCCCCTGCCTCGTCCTGTTCCTCTTACTCAGCTGGCCTGGCTCTCCGGAGCACAGAGCTGGCATACACGGACTTCCTATAACAGGATCCAACTGAGAGTCTGCTATCATTTACAGCAGCTTCTGAGGGAACCACCTCCCCTCCACTTCATCCGGATCAGGTCTGATGTCATAGCCCTCACCGTGAACACTATTAATCAGAAACCTGAGGGCAGGGAGGGAAGGCCAGTGAGCAGGGCTCCTCAGGGCCCTGCCCCTTGGAGGTGAGGTGGCCTTCCCGGATGTTGGGGGTGGGCAGTCTCCACAGATGTCTCGGGGTTCCAGAAATGCAGCCAAAATGAAGAAGGCAAGAGGCTAAGGGACCACCTCACCCTGCTTGGCCCCACGGGGGCTCTCGGTCTGGTATCTCTCCCGTAGCTATCACTAGGGCCAGGTTGAACCTGTCTGGTTCCACCTGTGGACAGGGATTTTCTCCATCACGTCTGATGTGCCCTCAGCACCAGTCTCCATAGTAGCCCATGTTCAAAATGGTAACTTGTTTCAGAGTCTGAGAATCTTATCAATTAAATCCAAAGATGGCTAATTTAGAGAGAAAAGCAAACAAGAAAAGACTGTACATACATATATTTCCCCCCAGTCTGACGTTAGCTGTGTTTTACTGTACAGGGGTCGCTTCTCCTCAGCCTGCAGTAGAGGGCAGACTTTCCCACAGTATAAGCACCCACCAACCAACATTGAAGACCGGAGACAGGAGTGTCCAGACCAGGAACATCCGGTTGATAAAAGGATGGGCTTGCAGGGTGACTAATGCCAGTGATTTAGGGGGGAAATCCTGAAACCACGTGCCCAGTTACGAGTGCATTCACTCACTTTTCCAGAGAAATGTCCGAATGACCTTTAGATTGGCAGCGATTCCCAGTACCCACATGCAGCCCGGGGGAGGCAGCGTGCTGAGCTCAGGACTGCCGGGGCCATTGGGGGGACAGGTAGAAGTTCCTGTGTGTCTGCACACGTTGCTAGGATGTTGAACCCACCTGTGGAGACCGGTGCTTTTGTAGCCTATCCAAGGCTGTGGAGTACATTGAGATAGGCGGTGGGGTGGAGAAGCATAAAACATAGAAGGATGCCACTAGGTATTTGATATGATACGTAAGACGCCCTTTTCTGTGTTTTAAACAGGCAGTTTTAGAGCCTTGTTGTGGAGGAAAAGGCTCTTCCTCATCTCACATACAAGCCCTCTGAGGAAGAGAAACTCTGATTTGCATGTGGTGATGTAGAGCCATGAGATTCACTAGGTAAACTCATATCAAGCAAAGAGTTGACTTGTATATTCTCCCAGCTCAGAGCCAGTGTTCGGAGATGTCTGGCCTCAGCTTTCCTGCTGTTCAAACCTCTAGGACTGGTACCCGGCTGGGCCTCTCATTGACACTCCTCCACTCATGGTCCCCATGCTCAGAACGGGACTCAGGAGGATAAAGATTGCCCTGCTGGTCGTCTCATGGAAGTGTTTTCTCTTTCTGTCTCTTCCCCTTGCTAGTACGAAGAAGGAAAAAAGCGAAGGAAACCTAACTACAGTAGCGTGGACCTCTCCGAGGTCGAGTGGGAAGACAGAGACGACGTGGTAAGTGATTTGTTTTCAAGCCCGGTGAGGAGGGAGCTCCATTGTACCCACTTCTGTACCTGGAGGCTGCCCCAGGAGCCAGCAAGAGGCCTACCAGTGGGACACCTGACAACCAGAGGGACAGAGAGACAATGGGCCCTTGTACTGAGTTTGGAGTCTATAATTCTCCTGCTGGTCAGATGGGTGCCGACAGGCCAGCCACCAGCCTGCTTTGCACAGTCTGCAAAACCACCCCCTAGTGGGCTCTGGTCCCTTCTGCATGAACCCATACGCCTCTTCAGGGCACTTGGTGGGACCATCCCTGTCAGGGAGTCTGGGTGAAGGGCTCTGCCCTGGGCAAAGTCAGGGTCAGAGTTCACCTGTCAGGATTTCATGTTTATGCTTGGTGGGCCACCCCCTTTCCTGGGCAGGAGTAGCCTTTCCTCCTTCACAGGCGGTTACAAAAGCCACATGCCCATTTCCCACTGAGATTCAGATGCTGGTACTGCATCCAGAACTTCCCCAGACCCACAGCTTAGCCCTGTCAGCCTTCGTGATACGTCCTCACTAATTCAGACTTGTTAGACATGACTGCCTTTGTGTGAATGCAGGCGGATGGTCCTTATTTAAAGCATAACTACCCAGGTGTTTCTGTCCACATTCTTGCCCTTCACCTTCTTCCTATTGTCTCCTGTTGCCTTTCTGCCAAGGTCATGTTCCTCTGCCCGCATCCTCCCCGGTTTGTCGGGGTCCTCTCTTAAGTGTCACCATTGGGTCAGCATTGTTCCCATCCCTCACTCTGTGCTGCTGTGTTGGGGGAGCCATTGAAGTCCCCAGGCTGGGTTCTCATGCTTCCAGAAATGGGGCCGGCCTGGCAGTTATCTCTCTGTCACTTTCTTCTCCCATCCTCCCTCCCCAGACATCTCATCCAGCATAAATCGCGATATTCTTTCTTGCCTACAAAATGCCAAAACCATTTCTGTTTCATAATGTAACCTATTTCCTTCTACATCTGTACTAAGTCTTTTTAAACCCAGGTTCAGACAACATGATTTTGCTATTTCATAAGAAGCAACTTCCTCATCTGCACTCTTTAGCAAACACACGGGGTGTCAGTGGCCTGGTAGGGTTTTACATTTTCTCATTCTTACACATTGTCATCAGGATTCATGGCAGGTTCTTTGGATTGTGCTGCACCTAATGTATATGTTGTTTCTTTTCAACCTGCTATCCCGAGAATCAGACCAGCCCAGCCATGAGGAGCGAAGTCTGGGCTCAGATCTGCTGCTTGCTGGCTGCTGGCCCCGGGTCAGCAGTGATCCTGTCTGCACCTCAATTTTGTTTCTTGTTCTTCAGTTTTGTTCCATTAAATGAGTCTAATGATAATAGTAACTACCTCATAGAGCTGTTTTGAATATTAAGTGTGTTGCTATGTTGAAAGATATAAATGAAAGTGCCCATGTGTCGGCATGGGGAGCGCTATGAATGGCAGCAGCTGTATCATCACCATCATTGGTCCTCAGGAGACCTTCTAATCAGCCATCGTCCTGTGGACTTACAGTTGCTAGACGGTCGCAGGAATCTCCAAAGGGTGCCTCCCATTGTTTCCTCTCTCTTCCATCTTCACTTTACCTATTGTTTATTGTGCCTTCACTGGACCTTTAGGTTTTCTCTCCCAGAAGGCAGGAACTTGTCAACATGCTTCCCCATCCCTTCCTCACTCCCGCCTTCATGAATGTGGAGGGTGGACGTAATGATGCTGGTCCTCACTCCAGAGCCCTGTGTCCAGGAAGCATCCCTTGGCTGGTCACCAGTCACCACTCAGCCAACACTCACCTCTCCTGGGCCTGTGACTGGAAGACATTGATTACATGGCTCACTCTAGGCATCACCTGTGCCCTAGTTAGTCTTCAGTGAGGTGATCTCTCCTTTTACTAAGGATGGTTTGGAATATTCCCTTATTTCCTTGCCTCAGCTTCCTTTTTCATGGGAGCTGCAGTGTCGGGTTCCCTTCCTGTGTGTGTGTCCTTCACCTTCATCCGACTCATAGCTGGGTCTGGGTGTCCACCCGAAGAGTTCCTGCATCCGCAGCAAGTCCAATGCTCTTGCTCTGGACAGATGGGTCTTTAGTTGTCTCTTCGCTTTGGGTCTCCTCTCCTGTCTTGTCATCTTGGGAGACCAGTACATTTGAAATGTGAGTTTCTTCACAATCAACATGCTCAAGTGGAAACGTCCAAGTCGCCATTCCTCTCCCAGGGAATTGCACTCCACTGATAGGAAAATTCTGGAATCTGTACCTAGAATCTTTGTGAAATATACACAAGGTCCCATATGCCCATGTGCCTACCATTGGTGTTTGTATGAAGTAGTAAAAGGTGGGCTTTAGGTTAAGACCTGGGAAAGACCAGGCAATCAGAAGCCATTTAAGAAGGAAGCAGCTCAAGGCTGCCTGGCTGCAGAGAACTTCTTGGAAGAGGAACCCTCCTTCTCTGGGCAACTAGGCTTTCATTGAATGTAATGACCATGTTTATAACACAGATCCTATGTACTTCTAAAAAAGGTGTGAGGTCACATATACTATGTATTATTATTATTATACTTCTTTATTGTTCACATATACTATTAAAACACATGCAAAATAAGACTGGATAACATTTTAAAAAATTTTAAGATCAGAAATCATTTACAGAAGAACGAGTGAGACTTCCAGCTCTAGGGTGAGGCAGCATCATGTCAACAATAGGATGAGTAGGACAGCTCTGGTCAGGACATGGTGAGCCAGGAAGTGAGCCTGTCACATGCAGAGCCCAGACTGAATCCCGGAGCTGATCACCTCTTAGAAGGAAGAGGTACCTTTAAATTCCCAGAGATGGCTGAAGGAATTGAGGGTGTTTTTTATCTTATTCTTATTATCTGTTAGTCATTCCTGGACTTGCCACCATGAATAGGATTATCTCTATAAACAGAAGGAAGCTGATATCACTAGGAGCTCCCACATATTGAATTTTCCCTATAGGCCGGTGCTGTGCCAAGTGCTGTGTGTGGACAAACTTGTTTACTCCGCATAACAATCCTGGGATGCTGATGTGATTGCTGTCCTCGTTTTACAGCTAAAGAAACTGTCCAAGAGCACTTAGTGTGGATTCCACGCCGGGCATCTGGCCCCAATGCTCTTGACCGTCTTGGTATGACTTAGAAGGTGCCCCTGAATCCAGAGTCCATGGAGACACCCTGTATCAGTGCCTTGTATGTGTCATCCTCCCCTAAGGGCTACAGGAAGGACGAGGTGTGCCTGGCACATAGCTGTTGAACAAATGCTGTGGTAGTGGTGTGAGTACGGCCCCATCTGGTTCTGCCTTGAGTCCAGCTGAAATCCCTTGTGTTGCAGTGTAAGCCCTTTTTTCTCCACCACCTCCCCCCCCCCCCCCCCCCCCCCCCCCCCCGCCCGAAACGGCAACTCACTTCTTCTTACCTGGGATGATGCTGATGGAAAGATTCCTCTGAGTCCTTTCTTTCCAAAGCCCTAGTGACCTCTTCTCCTGCAACGTATTCCCAAGACCTTAGGCTATGTAGTTTGTTCTTTACACCCATTCCTGTACCTCTTCAGCTCATGGTTGAACAGTACTGGCCTGAGAGCCCAGGCTGAAGCGGGGAGAGAGAGAGGATTTTGTTGTGCAAGTGCTCTGTGTCGGAGTCTGTTTGCACCTTCCAGTTGAAGTCTGACTCAAGAATAACGGAAGTGTTTCTCCACTGTCCTCCCTTCCCCTTGAGCCTGTTGGCTTGGCCAGGGTCACACCTATTGGGGCCAGAAGCATATGCCTCCTGTGCATCGGCAAAGGTAGAGGCTCCTGTCCTGAAAAGCAGAACGGCATGGGTTCAGGGGGCAATGAGCCTGTGTGGCCGTGGGTGAGTGTCATAAAGCCGTGCCTCAGTTTCCCCTCCTGGAAAGCAGGGATAATGATGATGCGGATGATGAACCTCCAATTAGGAAAATGAGTTCTCTTTCTATAATTATACACAAAACCTAAGGTGATCAGGGACTCTCTGGAGGAAGCTTCCTTAATGGTTTCTGACATGAGAGGAGAGCTGCAGGCTCACAGTGGAACTGGAAGTGTGCCCACCAGTCATCATTAGTCAAGTGAGTGTTTTGAGTGGTCAGCAGAGTTGCCTCAATTTCAGGGCAGGTGAGAGACAGACCCTCTGGGCCTCTGGAAGCACGTCTGATGTCTGATCTGGATAAGGCAGGGCCAGGGAAGGGGGTGGTTCCCAGTCACCAGATTCTTGTTTCCAGCCTACAGTGATTTGTCCCGTATCTTCTGGACCACGCTGCAGTGAGAGCTGCTGTAATGCCCCCTGCACGGGTACCTTAGCAAATGCTGGCTTTCTGATAGGGAAACATAAAGATACGGCATTGATATTTTCATTTGCCTTTTTTTGACTGTATGTCAGGTTGAACATCTGTACATGTAACTTTTTAAAATATATTTTTTACTGATTTCAGAGAGGAAGGGAAAGGAAGAGAGAGCTAGAGCATCAATGGTGAGAGAGAATCATTGATGGGCTGCCTCCTGCACACCCCCCACTGAGGATCGAGCCTGCAACCCAAGCCTGTGCCCTGACCAGGAATCAAACCATGACCTCCTGGTTCAGAGGTCGATGCTTAACCATTGAGCCACGCTGGCGAGGCTGCACAGATGACTCTTGATGGCTACATAACACTCTGACAGGAGCACACCCCAACTCCTTCGGAGGCGTCCCTTGCCAGGCCACTTTCGCTGCTCCAGTTGCTTGTGCTGTAATCCAGGTGGTGGCTGGGTTCAGGGAAATCAGACACTCGGGGCAGCACCGCTGACCACGCCCTTTTCCTGCTGGGTGGGGACTGATAGCATTGTCACTCCCCTCCTCTTTCGCCTCCTCTCCGGCTACCACTTCAGAACCCAGACCCTGGGGCTGGTGGTAGCCCTGATTTACCATAGTACTTGGGCGAGCTGTCCTCTTCTCCAGCCTCACTCTCCTAGGATGGAAAAGTGACATTTCTGTGCTCCAGCCCCACGGGGTTGTACCATCACTGGACAGCCTATTGAAAAAGCATCAACTCCCTTCCATCCTCTGGCAGTGAGGACGGAAAACCAGCTTCCCACCAGCCCCAGGCTGCAGGGCCTCAGCCGGTGGGAGAGCCTGCAGGGCCATCAGACCTCAGACTACTGCGTGGTCAATGTGTAAAACATTTCCTTTGATTAAAAAAAAAAAAGGAAAAGGCCAGAAATAGCAGTAAATTGTTTTTCTATTAATACTACACAACTTTTATATTAATGCTTTAAATTCGTCCAAATGCTTCCTCTCCAGATTTGAAAAGCAGAACCGCATGGGTTCAGTGGGCAGTGACCCTGTGTGGCCATGGGTGTGTGTCATAAAGCCATGCCTCAGTCCCCCCCCTCACCCCCCACCCCCCTGGAAATCAGGGATAATAATGATCCCATAAGATGCTTCTGAGACTCTTAAAACCTATGCCTGGCACATAAGTAAGAGCTCAGTGTCTGTCGTATTCCCCAAGCCTCATAAGCCTGCTACATGGTTTACACAGCACCTGGCGGGACCCCAGGGTCTGGAGGTCTTCACTCATGAACATTTCCAGCAGGATGAACTAAGTCAAGGAATCTGAGCCACAGCGAGGTCACAGGACAGTGGTGTGTGTCATGGTGAGCCGTGACGTCCTCTGTTACTTCTCTCTCCTGTGACTAGCTCTTTTCAGCCGGTGCCAACCTGGAGGTGGCTACAAGCAGCAGTTCTCAAGCTGAAGAATGAGGGGGTAGTCACCAAATGCATTTGGTTGATTCCTGGGCAGGCAATGGGGGATCTGTAAGACCAGGAGACACCAGGCTGCATCAAAGAAGCTGTAGTTCTCACTCGACTCACCATCAAGAAAAGTCTGCAAAACACTGGTTTCCAGCATGGGCATCGGTGCCAAGCACACTAGAGTTTGAATCCTGATTCATGACGCTATTGAGAGGGGTCTGACGGTAAAGAAAGTGAGGAGGGTGACAAGGAAAGATGCTGTTGCTGTTGCTGGTACTGATATTGATGGAAGGCAGCCAACATTGACTGAGTGCCAAAGGGGTACCAGGCACTCTCATCAATATTAGCTCCTCTAATCCTCCCTAAACCTCTGTGGGATGGGTGCTGTCATTAATTCCATTTCACAGAAAGGAAACTGAGGCACAGGGGGGATAATTGATTGGTCTAGGATCACAAAGCCGATTCCAGGGTCCATCCCTTCACTACAGTGCTATCCTTCCCCACAGGTCAGTGTTCAGTAGGTGTAACCTACTTTCATTCGCATTGAAGAAAAGGGAACACCAGACTAATGGTCTAAGCATTTGCCTGGAGAAAGCATCCATGACCCTAGCCCAGGATCCTCCCAGGCCCCTGCTGACTGCTCTGTGTGCTACAGGAAGGTGGGGTGGGGAGGCAGGGAGGGTGGGGAGGCTTACCTAATCTTTGTCTTGCCTGGGGAATGTGAGAGGGGAAGGTCCCAAATGGCTTTAGGCAGGCACCAGAAAGAGAAAAAATGAAAACCATGTTAAAGATAAATGGAGCCGTTTTTAAAAGTTAGAAAGTAGACTTAATTAGGACCAGCTCTCCCCATCCAAAACCACAAAAGTTAAAATGGGAAAATATTTCCAGAAATGCCCATTATGTGTTGTTCAAAAATATCTAGAGTAAGAAAAATATATGTTTTATTTTATGCATGCCTCCAGATAAAAATTATGCTTTTACCCTGTCTCACAGAAGATGGGAATGCCAACCCCGATCTAGACACCCCGAATCAAATCGAGGTTGCCTGCAAGCGTTACAGTCTTCTATCACCTAGATCTTACTCAAGCTCCTCAACGAAGAAAAGGGGGGCAAGGATGAAAAAAGCAAAACAGAAAGAAAACCCAACACAGGGCTGGGAAGGAGCCTTTCCTGACAGGCATGTCAGCATCTGCTCCTGTTCCATTAAATGGCCTTCCCTGTCGTCTCCCATTGGTGCCCGTGGCGGCACATCTTTCATCACGGTGTCTGCTGTCCTTCTCTGAACTCACGGAAGGGCTACATGTAATTAGGAGAGGTCAGCCAGGCATGGGGGAGGGAGCCAGGCGCCCTGCTCTGAGGGGACCTCCAGAAATCAGATAGACGGTTGCCCTCTTCCCTGCCCATCGGTGTCAGCAAAGCCATTCATTGGCCCTGATTCCTCTTAGAGCATTTGGTGATGATTCATGCTATGAAAAGCTAATCCCTGGCTTCCAAGTGGTTGACCTCGTGTGTGTGTGTGTGTGTGTGTATGTGTGTGTTTCAAACTACTGTGTAGGAAAACACCTTTAACGCACATTTTGGAAAGTGATTTCTCCATGACAAACCAGTGCCCTTTTTGGGAATAACTTATCCCCAGAGACATTCTTGCTCCTTGAGTGTGTTGAGGGTTTGTCCTTGGACTCGACAATATTGCATAGGCTTTTCTGTCAGTGTCACCTGAGGTTTACCCCAGCGCCCCAAACTGAAGTTGAGAGTCATTTCTTTATTTATTGTAGTTAGCCTCTTTCCCCGTGTCCAACAGCCATCGGTGTTGATTCTGCAGAAGCCCTGTTTCAGAGGTCTGAGTGCCACATGCAGACTCACCATGAAAGCAGCCAGGATGCGGCAGGAAGCAGCCCAGATCCGTCTCACCTCTGCTTTGCACAGGCTTCCTTTGTGCCACTGAGCCAGAGGGTGCAAGGTGTCCCTATGGCTTGGTAACCCAGGGGAGAACTAACACTGTTTTCTTTTACCGTTTTAGTTACGAAATGCCATGGTGAATCGAAAGACAGGGAAGTTTTCCATGGAGGTGAAGAAGACAGTGGACAAAGGGGTACATTTTTCTCAAACATTCTTGCCACTTAATTTAAAACAAACCACTGTGAAAAATTAGCTTTTGAAAGCTCTATCTGGAATAAATATCTTTCGCTGAGATCATTTTTCTCTTGTCTTTACTTATCTCAAACAAGATTCATGTAGTACTGTTAACCTGATCACAGTGTGCCCATTTATTTTTATTTATTTCTGAAAACGTCACCTAGCAGACTAACCATGTTTTCTTTTCTCTACGACCTTTTTTTTTTTCAATCTAGAAACGGGTTTTGGTGATGACAAATGACTACTATTACACAGACATCAAGGGTACTCCTTTCAGGTAGAGCTGACCATAATACATGGACATTCCATCAGACCCATCAGTTGTGTTTGTACAAAACCTGCTGACACTCTCAGAGCTCATCATCTGAAGATAACCAGACACCCTGCCCAAAGGCTGGAGTGAGTGAGGAAGGGCCTGTGCCCAGGCTGCTTTGGTTTTTGGTTGCCAGAAGGGGGAAGATGGTTCAGGCTCCCGCAGGGCCACTCCCTCGAGTGTCTTGGCTTTTGCATCTCATTATCCAGCAAATAAGCTTTGGGGGTTCCAACTAAGGGGGGAGAGACAAGTTCAGAGGGTGACCAGGATCCTTAACCATCTAACTTGCTGCCTAGTGAGTTTCATTTCACCTTTTATTTCCATGACCCCAAATTATAAAAAAGAAATCCTTCAAACCTGGAGGTAGCATACCCATCACTACATGCTGTACTTCCATTTGAATTCTTCTGACTGTCCTTCTGTGCGTGTCCACCTTTGAATCCTGTTGTTTCTCTTTGTAACAGTCCTCGAAAATGGCTTTGCCTCCTGCCTGCTTACAGATGCGTATGTGGCATTCTGTTCCCACAGCGTTGGGACACCTTTTGCCAAAAGTGATTTCTGTGGGGCTGCTTCCTGTACCCGTACGGTTGCCTCGCAGAGCGAAGGAGAGAAAGAATTTACTGACTTTGGATTGTTGTCACATAAGGCCAGGGATCATGGGTAGATTCCATTGGAACCAGAGCAGTCCAGGGAACACTGGACTGCTAAAGGTGTTTGCCAAACGAAGAGACTATGTTTTCAAAGCATGGTCTCTTACTTTAGACAAATGCAGAAAGTAGCTTGCATCAGGCCCGTGAGGGTGTGATGACTCTGTTAGACTAGGGAGAGAGTAGAGCAAAGAAGCCCACACAACAGTCACGTGGCTACATTCAAGTGGTGGTAGAAGTTTTCCTTTCTGCCCTTGGGAAGAAGTTAATTTGCCCTAGTCCCAAACTCTAAGGTTTGGAGAGGCCCTCCTCTGGCTGAATGCAGTGCAGGGGTATGTAAGGTGGTAGTGAAGAGCAGGGCAAGTGACCCTTTTGAGGGCATCCAAGAAAAGGGCTTGCGAGGGGGCTGCGCAGCTTGCCGCACCTCTTTATAAACATGCGAGAGCCGCCAGTTGCTGCGGGCACTTCCAATCAAAAAATGTACTTTGAAGCAGCTGATTGAACCTAAGAAAAACCAACACCAGTTATAATCAGTGGGGTTTTGAAAATAAACTGTTGGAAAAATTGTTTACAGAACATGACATGGCAATGTGAAAATGGAAAATAAGAAGTTAGCCCACAAGTCTATTCCAGTCGATGCCATGGGTCTCAAGGTCTGCTTTGTTTCTCTGCACAGTTTAGGTGTGGCGCTCTCCAGGGGCCATGGGAAGTATTTCTTCCGAGGGAATGTAACCATTGAAGAAGGTAAGATGCTGCTGTGGTCAGTCTTATCCTTGCTGTGGGAAGGAAGCTTGGGCGCCCACCGTGGGTTCACTGAAGAACTTGGGCATCTGTTCAATACTCTGGCCAATCCCTGGACATTTGACACAACTAATGGCCACTTGATGTCGCCTGCTTTCCTACACTGATTCCAAATGGTGGGAACCCCAACCAGTGGGGGCTTCCTTATGATTTCATTTTTATATTCTGCTTTAATCCACAAAAATCAGTACCAAGAAAAATATAAATTAGTGTAAAAACTCAAGCCAAGGAAACAAATGAAGACAAAAAGATGTAGGCCTTGGTCTCCTACACATTTGAGCCGCAAATTTCACTTGTTTCATGGCAGCCCGGGTCCAAAGGGTCCAAATGTGCTCATTTCAATTTTCCCTCTCCATGAGCCATGTGTAGCTCTGTGGATATCACTGCCTATGAATCCAGAAAATATATGGCGAAGCCATCTGAAGTCAAGCTGAGGAAATAGCCCATGGTCAGAACAATCAGAGAGATTATGAATCGATTATTGGCCTCTCGTGTGTCCATTCCCTTAGTCCTCAATACATGGTCTGCAAGTTCTTTTGCATGGTCTTTTGGATCATTTGTTAGTCACTATCTTCTTCCTGTATGTCCCACAGCTGATAGGCTGAGAGTCAGGTAGAGATAATGTCAGAGCTAACTGTAACCACCATGCAAGATATTAGTCTGAATCCTTAGCAAGGGGCAAAGTGTCTGGTTATCCACAAAAATGAGGTCAGATCTTCCTCTCTCTGTTGGCCCTCTATGAGTAAGAGTGCTTGCAGTCCTGCCACCTGTGCTGAGTCACAGAGCCTGAGAAAGCTGCTTCCCCTCGGAACGAGGAGAGGCTATTGTCATTACTAAGGGCCAAGGCATGATTGGTGAACTATTCCGTTCTTGGAGAAGGAAGGAGAACCCTGGGGCGGACAACCTCACTTCTGTAGGATCCTCCATAAGGAATGCTGCTTGGAGAATACAGGCATTTTTAATGTGCTTTGCAAATGCCAGTTATTACAAGGATGGTGAACACATAGACTTTGCTCCAAATGTAAGGAGTCACTACCTGCCGAAATGAAATCGCTCCTCTTCTGAGTCTCCTTGAAACTTGGTCTACATCTTTAATATCTGTTGTCCATAGCAATTGTTCAGTAAGTTACAGACTATCTCATTATTGTCAGCATTAGCAGTCATCAGTAGGTGAACTTTTGTAGGAGGACCAAAATAACAGGTGAAAGAATTGGAAAACAGTTCAATTTGTTCAGTGCCCTAGTTACTCTGAGAGGAAGCGGTAAAAAAGGTCTTCCTTTCAGGCTCTCATGTTTAGGTCCTAGGAAATGTGGCCAGAGAGGGCTTTGTGGACCAAAGCTGATGAGAAAACTAGAAAAATAGATAGAATTGACATCATTAACCCCATATTCCAGGAAGGCAAGAGCCCACACGAGGTCCTTCACACTCATAATTACTTCTGCCAGGAGCACTCTCTCCAGTATCGACATGCCTTTCCCTCACCTCTTTCAGGATTTTGCTTAAAAGTCATTTTTTCAGTAAAGACTTCCTGACATCCATGGCTAAACTGAAACTTTCTTTCTCAACCCTTACTATCTCTTGTCTCTCCCTACCCTTGTTACATTCTCTCTTTTTCTTCATAGAGCTCACCACTAACTGATACTCTATGTATTTTAATTTTATTTACTTATCTCTTTCCTGCCACTGGAAGGTAAATATCAGGAGAGAAGGGATTTTTGTTTTGTTCACTGCTCTATTCTTAGGGCCTGGAATAGCACTTCGCCCAGTGAACATATGAAATGAAGGGAAGAATTGTCCTAGGAACCAATGACTATGCCATTTAATCCTCTTCTGGAGTCTGTCTGTTAGGCATGTTCACCTTTGTGTTCTGGCTGATGAAACTCAGAGTTGAAGTGACATTCCCAAGATCATTCAACCAGTAGGTGCTAGAGCCAGGATTCGGCCACTTGGATGATATATGATGGTGGTCTATCTAATGTATCCCCTACTTCCTGTAAAATCAAGCAGGAGTGTGTGTTGATTGATCTAGTATTTTTCTGTATTTTACACATTTGTATTTGAGGAGAAAATTGGAATCTGGGATGCAGTGAGACAGTGCTGGTCATTTGGGAAACTGACATCCTAAAACAGGCTATTGACACCATTGGAGTCCCTGAGGTCATCACTCAAAAGTATGGCTGCTGATGACCCACTGAAATGAAGTCTCATAAACACACAGGGAAAGAGACTGATTTCACACAGTTGGGGAGCTCTGGACCATTCTGTGAAAACGCCCAAATTCTCTGCTACCCCTGCTGTCTTAGCTACCTTTCCAGACTGGTGACCCATTTTTACTTAGGATTCTGTAACAACTAGCCATGTTTGCTGGTCAGTTGAGTATTGGCAATTTCATACCATTCAACTTATAATTTCACCCTCACAGTCACCCATCAGTTAGAGACTGTTACCATTATTCCTGCTTTGCACACAAAAAGACAACATTTAGAAAAGTAAGGTAACCTGCTAAAGTCGCACAGGAGTTAGGTGGCCTAGCCTAGTCCCCAGCTCAGGCTGCATGGGGATCCAAAGGCAGCATTTCCACCATCACACTAAGCTCCTTTCCCACGACTCACTGGTGCATCATTTCTCTGCAAGGAGTTGGGGCTTTCCTGGGATATACAACCGTGGAAGGTGGTGGCTGAGTGAGGAAGAAGTTCTGCCTAGAAAATAACTTGTTTCCTTTTATCAGAGTCCCTTTTCCGAGGCAGATATCTTTGGGGTTGATGTCTACCCTTAATCACCCCAGGGCCCTGCCCAAGAACATTTGAAGCACGTGAGAGGATGAGGAGGGTCAGTGCCCCACACTGATGGCGTTTACTCATAACATCTTCTCCTTGACCTCCAGGCCTGCATGACTTAGAACACCCCGATGTGTCCTTGGCAGACGAATGGTAAGAATTCAAATCCTTCATCAGTACTGGTATTTGGTGCCTGCTTTGTTCTCAAGTTCTCTATACTCTCGTGCTCAGTTCTCCTGTTTCAAAGGCAAAGCACAGTGATGGTATGACTATTTACATGTTCTTGTCTGGGCCATATCATGTCCGTAGGTCCTACTGCAACACAGACCTGCATCCAGAGCACCGCCATCTGTCTCAGTTAGAAGCGATTAAGCTCTATCTCAAAGGCAAAGAACCCCTGCTGCAATGTGAGTGTGCATCCAGATATCGTGTGCACAGGTGGTGGGGGGAGGTGAACGCAAAACCGTCGATCACTTCAGTTTTCCAGGGGAGCTTTGCTTTGGTAGAGACTATCAGTCACGCTAAATCCAGCCAAATGTCTGCTTCCTGTAGGAACAAGAGAAAAAAAGGGGATTATGGAATGTCATGTAGAATTCCCAATCCCAGATTAACCCTTTACACCGGATTTATCCTCCTACCAAACGATTTAGTCAAATAACCATTTAGTCTAATACCTGAATGGGATGAAAATGTTATAACTGGAAAGGAACTCTATATATCTGCTTATCCAGCTCTTTTATTCTATAAACTAGAGGCCCAATGCACAAATACTCATGCAAAAGTAGGCCTTCCTTCCCCTGGCTGCTGGCACTGGCTTCCCTCTGGCACCCTGGACTTGGGCTTCCCTCACAGCCCCAGATTCATCTGGAAGGACATCAGAAGGACACCCAATCTAGTTAGCATATTATGCTTTTATTATTATAGACTAAGGGCCTAGTGCACGAAATTTGTTCACTTGAGGGGGGGCGTTCCTCAGCCCAGCCTGCCCCCTCTCACATACTGGGAGCCCTCAGGGGATGTCCTACTGACGGCTTAGGCCTGCTCCCTGCTCCCCTTGGTAAGCGGACCTAAGCCCCATTCTGGCCTCCCTTTGTGGGAGACAACGGGCTGATCAGGGGAAGGCACCAGCCGCATCACCCCACTGATGCAGCCACTGCCAGTCACTGCAGCCACCAAGGTGTTTTCATTAACACGGACTCCAGTCCCTTCACCATGAAAAAAATGACAACTTTCTTTAGGCATTTTCAAGATGTATCTTTCATATGATATGACATTTCTTTTTTTTTTTTTTTTTGTATCCTCACCTGAGGATATGTTTCCATTGATTTTTAGAGAATGTGGAAGAGAAAGGAAAAACAGATAATCATCAAAGGAGAGGAATACTTTGATTGGTTGCCTCCTGCATGAGCCCTGACCTGGACCCTGGCCAGGGAGGAGCCTGCAACCTAGGTACATGCCCTTGGTCAGAATTGAACCCAGACCCTGCAGTCGGCAGGTCAAGGCATTATCCACTGAGCCAAACTGGTTAGGGCAAGATATGACATTTCTTAGTCCTTCAGCAATGAACCTTCATTTTTTTCTTCAGTTGTGTGATGGAAAAACCCTAGGTAACCTTTTTGGATTCTTATTACCCAAGTTACTCAGAATATTACCAGGGGGCTTAGCCAATTAGTGGTCAGAAAAGGTGTCTTCTCTGTAGTTCACTCCGATTGCCGGTTCTGCCCCTGCGCCTCCAATTCCAGCCCCACCCCTGCCCAGGCCTATGGCCTCTGGCCAAGGATGCAAGCCTGGGCAGGGGACCCCAGACCCCTGTGATTGCCACTCTGTGGAGCCCAGGCCTTGCCATTATCGGCACCGCCCCTGCCCAGATCCCTGTGATTGCTGGCTCCGCCCCTGCCCAGGCTTGCAAACTATGGCTGAGGCTACAGGCCTGGGCAAGCAATACCCAGGCCCCTCCGATTGCCAGCTCCGTGGAGCCCAGGCCCCTACAATCACCGGCTCCACCCCTGCCCAGGCCTGCAGCCTTAGGCCAAGGCTATGGGCCTGGTCAGGGGACCCCCCAGGCCCCTCTGATCTCTAGTTCCATAGAGCCTAGGCCCCTGCAATCACCGGCTTTGCCCTTGCCCAGGCCTGAGGCCTCTGGCCCAGGCCTTATGCCTGGGTAGGGGACCCCCAGACCCCTCCGATTGCTGGCTCCATCCCTGCCCCCTCTGATCGCCTGCTCCCCCCCTCACCCCTCAGGCCCCGCCTGCCTCCCCCGCCACCTGCCTGGCTAACAGGCCTGGACACTTCAGTGGTGAGACTGCGGCAGACTGGGTGCCCCCATCTTCTTGCTATAGGTGCAACCATCTTTGTGACAGAGTGATGACTAATATGCATATTACTCTTTTATTAGATAGGATGGTACACAAGGGCTGGAAATAGGACTTGTCTTATTCATGGTCATAATCTAGGTCTCCTAATTCTCTCCAGGGTGGGATTGCCACTGCTTCTTGTGGGGTATGTGCTGCTCCCCTCCTTCCACCAAGTGCCCTGGGAGAGAGCTCAGCATGCCAGAAATGGCAGACAACTCGTGCAGAGGGAGGGGGAGGGAGAGCAGCAGCAGGCCTGGTGCTCACCAAGTGCAGGGTCAGATCTTGAACTGTTAGTTGCAGTGGCTACAGATTGGGCAGAGGGAGACTCATCCAAGATGAGCATTACAGGCCCTTACCAGATGTCTCTTATTCCGTGATGTGAAATGTCCCTTACATGTGTTGTCTTATAGAATAAGCACAGCAGCCCTGGGAGGTGTAAGGAGATTTCGCAGTCCCTAAACCACATCTTCATGGAATGGATTAACTTTTCTGGATATGTGCTGATAGAGAAAGGGTCAGATGGACATCTTAGGAGCCCAATTTTTTTTTTTTTTTTACTTTGACTTTTTGTAAGACAGATTTTTAAAAGCATAGAAAGTAGATTTGAAAACCATTTACATTTGCCATCAAGTATTAATATTTTGCCATATTAGCTTTCTGCACATTTTTAAGGACTAAAACAACAGATAATGTTGAAGCCCCAGTACCCCATCCAGTCCCATTTCCTTCCCAGAGAGAATTGCCATCCTGTATTTGTTCGTCATTCCCATACATTTTATGCTATAACTATATACAGGGTGGGCAGCAGAAGGTTTACATTTTTTGTGTGAAAAATAATACAATAAATAATAATACAAAAATAAATTGTTTCAAGTACTCTCAACTGTAAACCTACCTTTGTCCACCCTGTTTATAGGTATCCATTAAAAATATGTAACATTATTTTCTATATTAAAATGTAAGATGTCTGCAAAACTGTGTACACACTTTAACAGCTGATAGCTCAGTTTTGAAAGTGAAATATATTTCAATAAGCACTGGCTTGCCCTAACTGGTTTGGCTTAGTGGATAGAGCGTTGGCCTGTGGACTGAAGGGTCCCAGGTTTGATTCCAGTCAAGAGCATGTACCTTGGTTGCAGGCACATCCCCAGTAGGATGTGTGCAGGAGACAGCTGATCGATGTTTCTCTCTCATCGATGTTTCTAACTCTCTACCCCTCTCCTTTCCTCTATGTAAAAAATGAATAAAATATATTTTAAAATAAAATAAACACTGGCTTTATAATGATTCAAAGTTTTTGTATACATTTTTAGGACACTCTATATATTTTTCCATGTTTATTTTCTATAAAATTTATGTATATGGTATACTATACATATTATATATTGTATAATATATGCATTATTCTACAACTTGTTTTGTCACTCATTGTAACTTTGAGAGATGCATTTGTGTTGATTATTTAGCTCTGATTCATTTGTTTGAATTACTATATAATATTCCACTGCATGACAATTTTTCAGTTTATCTGTTTTTGTTTTTGTTTTTTTGGTTTGTTTCTTTCCTTTTGTGATTTGTTATTTTTATTTTTTTACTTTTTAAATTTTTTAAAATCTTTATTGTTGAAAATATTATATATGTCCCCTTCCTTCCCCGCCCCCATTGACCCCTTCTAGCCAGACCCCACCCCAAGCTCCACCTTATTCTTCCCCCAGCCTACATGAGACTCAACTGCTTTGTGTGATAAAGAGTTGCCCCTGTTGTGAGGTGATTGGAGGGCTCTAGACTTGGGATATCCCCCTGATTCCTTAGCCTCTTCCCCAGAACTCTGCCAAGAGTCCTTTTGCATAGGGACTTATTTCCCCCTTAAAATGAAGGGGGAAAGAGGTTTTTTAATGAAATGAATCACAATATAGAGTCCCAGGAGTTAGAAGGTTATCATATCCCTCTCCCTTCTTGCAACTGACTGAAATCAGGGCCAAGAAGACCCACAGACTTTGTCAGAGGACAGAAAAGGGATGAAAAGAATAAACTCTCCAAGGACTGTTGGCTTCTGGTCTCCCATGGTTCGCTGGGGGTCTATGGCATGAACTACTAGGTGGGGGGAGGAAGAGAGAGAGCAGAATGTAGAAGTGTGAGGTTCCCAAGACTCTCCATTTGCTAGTGTCTTATCCAAACACTTAGGGGGCTCCTGGATTGCTGGAAAGTCAGGTGTCAGACTGTTTCATATTTTCAGCTGATGGGAGGTTAGTATATAAAGCAACACACTGTGTAAGAAAGTGGCCTGCAGATACTGCAAAATGAGCTGCTGCGTGCTTCTCGTGCCCCAATTTGGGGCCCAGCCAGAGCCATCTTCTCAGGCCTGCCCCTCCTGACAGGTGATAAAGAACTGATCCAGGAGGTCCTTTTCGATGCTGTGGTGAGCGCTCCCATTGAAGCCTATTGGACCAGCCTTGCCCTCAACAAATCTGAGTAAGTGGTTGCACGTGTCCCCCTTTCATGGCCATTTCCCCACAAACAGTCCGAAATATGGTTATAGTTTAAGAACTAAACTGTTTGAAGAGCTTGGTGTTAAAGTTCTTTAATTTTCCCCAAAGCTCCAAACCACAAGAGCTAGAGCAGATTAGCGGCTGGGGCTTAGATGGCAAGCTACTGGGCTTGACATGTAATTTGTTTGAGTTTGAACATTACATGAAATTCAGTATGTGGAGGTAGGGTGACACTTCCGAGAGGGTGGGGAGCAGAAGGAGCATTGTGCTTCCTGCCCTGCTGTGGCTGCTTCTACCTCACAGGCTGGGTGGTTGGGATTCAGGCCAGGTTTGCTGGTGAGCAGGACAGGAAGTAGGAGCTCTGCTTCGTTAGGGTGTCAGATGTAACCCTGTGGCTTTACTCCCAAAGGGGAGGATGTCGGGGGATGGGAGCTGGTAAGGGGAATCGTCAAAGACTATGGTAAGAACTGCCTCAGCAGCTTATTATTATTATTATTATTATTATTATTGCTACTAGTTTAAGTAGGTGTTTAAAGATTAAAATAATAAGAAAATAATTTATTTTTCTGATATCTTCACATCATACACTATTCATTTCTCTCTTCTTTTCTGCCCTTTCTTTCTTTTTCTTCTTCCTTTCTTTTATCTTTCCTTCTATATATTCTCTTCTATCCTGTCCATTATTCATTCTGCTCTCATTTCCAGCCCTTCATTTATTCATTAAATATTGATGACTATGTGTCTTCTATGTCAGGGATGAGGCCAAGTGCTGGTGAATGGAGGTCACTCCATTAAACACTGTCCTTGCCATCATGACACCTGTGGTACAGTGTGCTGTGTTATTAAGAATTGTGATAACTGTTGAAGAAAAAATAAAGACATGTAAATTGTAATAAGACCTAGAGTAGAGATGGAAACAGGAAAGGCTTTTCTGGGCAGGCACTAGCTCAAGGGTTGGGGAGCATTCAAGGGAATTAGAACAGCATGTGCGAAGGCCCTGAGGTAAAGCACTTGATGCATTTGAGGAATTTAAAGAAGACCAGTAGGTCAGTTGTAACACACCTGGAGGTGAGGCTGCAGAGGGTTCCGGTGGCTCAGGACCTTGGGAGTCAAGTTAAAGGTTTTGGATTTTATCTTCAGAGTATTGGGAAATCGTTGAAGGGTTTTAATAAGGACATGATTAGATTTGTACTTTTAAAGATCCCTTTACTGTTGTGTGGAGAATGAATGGTGCTGGAGTAAGAACAATAGAGGCTCCTACAGCATTCCCAGGGTTTTGCCACTCAGACAGATCAATGGCAAAGGGCACAGAGAGAAGAGAGGTCCAGGTGGCATGCTTCAGAAGTAAGACCCCCGGCACGCGAGGGAGGGCAGCTGAACTGTCAAGGATCATTCTCAGGTTTATGACATGAGTAACTCAGTGCCACTTCCCAGGACAGGGAACAATGCAGAGCAGGTTTGGGACTGGGTTGGCCAGAGTCCATTTCTAGACATTTTAAGATTGCACGGACTAAAAGTCTCCTAAGTGGAGATGTGAGGTAGCTGATTTTTTATACAAGCCTGGAGGCACAAAGAAAGATGGCCATTCTCATTAGACTTGGGACGTTTTTGGAATGATTACCTACACGGGTTGTTCCCAGAGACTTGGGAGAGAATCAAAGCCCTTCCTGGGATTGCATTCTCTAGTGTATGTGGAAATGCTTCTTGAGGCTTTCCTGAAACTCAAAATCCTGTGCAGAGACTGCTGATTCACTCCTAACACATGCGAAAGATTTCCAAAATGGTAGCTTGCTTTGCAGTCCACATCTGTAACTGATTGGGCAGCCTGGCTCTCCAATTCTGTACTGGCTACAAGCAGAAACAAATGCATTGTGTTGGTTTTTATTCATTCACCCCTTAAATTCTTAAAGGTAGAATTGACCACTTTGGCTACCATCGAAGATCAAATAACCAAATGATCATATACTGCAGATGACATGGATAAGGCCTCCAATCCAATTGTTTCTAGCATCTATGGCAGGGAAATAAATTCAGTAATCAGTATTCTCCTTATACTTTTATTGAGAATAAAAGCATGCCTTGGTTGAGAAAACCATTTGATTTTTTAAAAAGGAATATGCACAGCAAATACCCTAAAGAACTTATTCAAACATAAAAATAAACTTGACAGTTGAAAAATAAATGTTGAGTGAGTTTTCAAATGACTTCTTTTTGTGAAGGCCATTCTTCCGGTTCCTGTGAATGGCATCTGCAGGGCTGTTTGAATAAGCCATTTCTTTCCTCATCTCTTTGGTCCTAGAGGTGAGGATAAGGCCCCTGCTCCGGTAGAAGTTACAAGTTGGTGCCCCCAGATGATGTTGAATTCAAGTCCTAGACATTTACAGGCTGTGGGATGCTGCAGATTGGGTTCAGTGCCTCACGTGCTTATTTTGCTAATGACAGATCCCACTAGTCGTCTCAGGACCAAAAACAGACTTTGTAGCATCAATGCAGAAAGCTCGCTTTCAGGACTTGCTTCCTGCCCTTAGCGTTGCTCCCATTCTGGGCCCGCTGTCTCTGAACTTGCACCCAGGACCTTGAGGTGAAGGTGTGCTTATTTAGCTTTGGCGATGCGTTTTCTCATGACGCCTTTGTTGTCATGGAGTTCTTAGATCGCTTGCAAGAATTAGAATGAAAACTTTTATAAGTGATTAGAGTTTGCATCCTGTACTGGAATGCGTGTGCGTTTCTAGAATTTCTTTTCCAATTTCAGGTTGTGAAAGTGCTAGTTCTTAAAGGTTCCATGAGTCTTCAATGCAAAGGTGATTATCTGCTTACTGTCCGGAAAGGACCCCTGACCCCTGCTGCTCTGTTTCAGGAATTCTGACAAGGGCGTGGAGGTCGCCTTCCTGGGCACTCGCACTGGCCTCTCGAGGATCAACCTGTTTGTTGGGGCTGAACAGCTCACCAATCAGTAAGTGGGGGGATGGAGGGTTCCTTTGTGGGGCCCAGAGAGAAACTGAGGCGGGAAGTTCAAAGGGAAGCTTATTTAATCTCTTGATCCCACCACTGGTTGAAGGGAAATCCAGGCCACCCCAGGCCTGTTGATTCTTTTCCTCTCTGTTCCTCCACGGGGGCCCCATCGTGTGTTCACCTGCCCTGGCCCTTCCATAACCCTTGGTTCCTTAGACTTCTTGGCTTCTGTCCACCATCCCGGCGTCCTCTCCCATCTGGTGAGTCATTCAGGAACTCTGGATGTGGTGCGGCTACTGGGGGGCAGCCAGCTCGTCCCCAACAAATGGCTTCAGGGAGTTCAGCTATTCCGCTCACAGCTCTGCAGAGGAATTCCTGTCCATCCCTGTCTGTCTGGGAATCAGTGCCTATTTGTTTGTGTGCATTTTGAGAGGCCTCTGTGTGTCTGCACTGAGCCCCTCGCCAGGAGTAGGCAGGCTAGTGCTACTGAGTTGGAGCATGTGTCCTTACGCTTCCAAAGAGACCCAAATGGACAGTGTGGAGAGCTTGCCGAACTCAGGACCCAGATTCCCTAACATGGCTGCTCAGTCCTGGGTCCCAGAGAGCCACAGGCCCTTACCTCTTCAGACTGGTTGCTGTGGACCTGGGATCACACTCCTGAGCCCAGGAAGAAGTTTGCTCCATTTCTTTTCCCTGAAGCAAGAGACCTTATTAGGCCGGAGACAAATGAAGCCTGTGATTCGAAAGTTTGCGAAGTGTGTGTGTGAGAGTTCAGAGGTCTCCAGAGAACCTCACACCGCCGAGGACCTCATGAAACCAAGTCTGCTGTGTGGCAGGCCCATCAATTTGTAGATGTTTTGTGGACATGCTTCTAATTCCTGTTCAATGACTCTCGCCCCCAGCATCTCAAGTTTGTCACTTAGGAAGTTGACTGTAGTTATGACTTGATTTTTTTCCAAACCCTCCTTTGCCCTTTACCCTTGAACAGTATTTTTGCAGAGGGCAAGTTCCTAGGAAGAAGTAGAAGGGTCCAGATATATACCCTTTAGGACCCAGGGAGACAAAGGGAGACCGCCTAATGCTCAGAGAGGGATGCTGATGTTTGTTTTGAGATGAAAACAGACAAACAAGAAAATAACAACCACCAGATGTGGCACCTTGCCAGTCTGATACCTCTGCTAGCACGACAGTTGAAAGACGACCACAGGAGTTCAGCACTGCTGGGAGGAGCAGCTGGCTGTCTCACTCATTTCCTTCACTCTGTGCATCTGAAAAATGGGGGTAATGATCTCTCTGAGTTATTGTGGGGGCCAAAAAATTAAAGGCTGAAACTGCTTCAGGAAGTTAGAAATACCTACCATTATGAGTTCTGTTCTCAGTTTCCAACGCTGTTCTTATCCAACAAAGGCTGTTGGGATGCACCCGTGTCCGGCTTCTCCTTGCTGAGTGGCCATGCTCTTCTTACTCCTTCCCATTTCAAGGGACTTCCTGAAAGCTGGAGACAAGGAGAACATCTTCAATGCAGACCATTTCCCTCTCTGGTACCGAAGAGCTGCCGAGCAGATTCCCGGGAGCTTCGTCTACTCCATCCCCTTCAGCACAGGTGGGTGTCCTCGTGGGAGGCTTGAGCGTTGCCTGCAGAGTATGCGGGATCAGCCAGAATGCTGAGCAGAGCCAAGTTCAGCCTTGGCAGCCAACACTGTCAGCCAGTGTTGAAGCAGTGACCTGTTCTATATGTGCAACAGCCCCAAAGCCAGTCAAGCGGCAACCAATAAATCAGACCTGAAGTCCTCAACTCGAAAAATAATTTTAAAACTTCATTTCATGAAGCTCCCTGTGGCTACATTCAGAAACACAGTGTGAATATGATTACTGATGCAAGTAAACACTGTCATGTGTAACCACAAAGTAGAGAAAGTGTGGCCCCGCCATGGTGGTGGGAAGAGGCTGGATGCTCTCGGTGCAGGTGGTCAGGACTCGCTCGGTGTTGATGGCTCCTGTGGGGCAGACTGGCTGCCCAGCGCCTGTGCAGAGAGCAGGCCAGCTCTGGGATGCGGGACGCCATCCCCAGCACCATCTGTAGAAACGGTGACTGTGAGCCAATACAATGACTCTCTTAACACGTGCACTCTACCTCCCTCCATTTCTGGTTTATCTTCTTGCAGGAACAGTCAACAAAAGCAATGTGGTGACCGCGAGTACCTCCATCCAGCTCCTGGATGAGCGGAAATCCCCCGTGGTGGCAGGTAAGCAGTGGATTTCAATGAATGAATATAAAGCAAGTGAAGCATCATCCACTTATCTAGCCACTCAACTACTCCCGTGTACCAGAAAGTTGGTTTCCAAAAGAAAAACCATTTTAATTCACTCCCCTTTAAGCCCGATGCCAGGGCTCTGCCAGCTGGTTTTATTTGATGTGAACACAGGACTTGTAATCATAAACTATAAGACATGGTTGGCTGCGCGGAGGCTTTCCTGGCAGTAGGTCGCATGCGCACTTAAAGTGAGCGCCTGTGCTCACTTCCACATCCTCAGGATCACAGTGGGCATACGAGGAGATTGTGGGTTTGTTTTAGGCAAATACAAGCCAAAATGAGCCCTTCTTCAGTGAGCCTGAGATTTTCATCACCCTAATCCCCTGAAGGAATTAGAGTTAAATGTATCTACAGGTGCCGGGTTTGAGAAAGCCAGAACGTTTTATGATTGAGAGTCTTAAATTGTCAAAAAAAACACACACACCTGTCTTTGGCTTTTGCCATCTCTCTCACTCTCAGGAGTGTCAGTAGGTATCTGTGACTGGCTGGGGACTTTCACTGGCGTCTGGCCTAAAGGGCTAGAAACTGCCACAAGCCCTCCTGGGAGGACAGCTGCTGAGAAAAATGGCACCTCATCTATTTTTGAGAAATCATTGTGGAATCCATCACTTGATGGATGGGTGAGAGTTTCCAAGAATCATCCTGTCATTGACTAGATTTACCAAGGGGAGTCAATAGCTTGTATGGAGGGTGACTTTGAACATCAACTTCTGTGTCTCCCCAAAGGTTTGTGGGAAGGACTGCAAATAGAGCAAACATGTTTGAAGTGGTTGTTCTTTGGCTGGGAAACACTGGGTTTTCTCCCTCCACTGTATTTCCGACTCAGCCTATGCATCATGATTATATTAGCAGGTATTGAAAGATTTGGGACAGTTGCCCTCGATGCTTATGGGTTATTGGGCATAGCAAGGAAGACAGTCTTATGTATCTGACCTATAGCTCGTCTTAAACAAGGCAGACCCGTAACTAATTAGCCAGGAGATAAGGACTCTGAGGATTCAAGGCTGCTGTCCAAAATTTGTCACTTAGTGTCACATGTTCCTTGAGGAAAGTAGGAGACAGGATCATTATTTTAACTTAGCAAGATTTATTTGTGCTTGAAACAGGTCAGACTTGCCAACCTCCAGGCTGACCCAGCTAGCTAGGGTATGTTATCTCCCACAGCTGGTGGTGCCACATACACCTGTCGGTGACATGGTCTGACCTAGGTTGTCTATCTGTCTGAAATTTCTTTTAAAATTGTTTCCTTGGGTATCTCACTCAGTCTTCACAAAGAATGCTCTGTGTTGACCCTAAGGTAACTGTGCCCATCCAAATCACTTCTGTCCAAATTATAAACCAAGTCCAAAAGTTTTTAAATATCTTGCATTTTATAAATGTCTGTTTGGCTGAGTAAGGATGAAACACGGACTCAGCCTGGGCATTGCACATCCAGTCTGGAGAAGAACGTGACTTCTCCAGAGGGTTTGCTGATCTCTTGTTGAGACATACACCTGCCCAGAGACCACAGGCAGGGTTGGCCCACCTTGAGTGGGTGGAAAATACATCCTGCTTAGTGCTACTAGGTAAGTGTCAACTGAGCAAAAGATAAGTATCCCCATTTTCAAAAGATAATTCCAAACAAGATGAAGACACAAGGATATCTGAGGAACTGTATTTAGTTCTTACCTTTTAAAACTGGTGATTATTAATCTTTCTTCATATAGTGTGTTTGGTAAACATAAGATAAAACAGATTTGTGCGGTTTGATCTTGAAGGCTGCCATGGAAGCAGCACCATGAAGGCAATGACCTCAGGAGGACCTTTCTGTCTCCACAGGCAGAGTGGCCCCTTCAGCACTCCCCCAAGTTTCATGGACTCTGACTCACCCATCATGTCACTGTGTGATTAGGTTCCGTAACTTACTTCTGCGTGTTTTCCTCAAATTAAGCAGACATTGTTTACCACTCTAAAAATAAAAGGGGCCATTTTAATTGGGGAAGAAGCCTTGTTTTGGCAGGTGAGCATGGCATCTGTGAGTAGGCTTGTCCCCCACCAGCAGATGGGATACAGCCAACTGCCAGTAATCTGGGGTTTCAGTGAAACCTTTGCGTTAAATTGAAATTTATCTGAAAAGAAAGGTGAACAATTTTGCAAATAATTATCAAGGACTCCTTTGAAAGGCCTGCATGGCTCCCATGCCCCACTGGGCATTCTCATGCGTGCCGGCTACATGTGTCTATTTGGAGTAGAAAGAGATTCTTGTTTTGTTTTGTTTTATTCCCTTTTTCTTTTTTTCTTGTTTTCATTTTTAAACAAAAACATTTAGATACTCATCTGTCAATGACATCTTTGAAGAAAGAGCAGTCAAACCGGGCAGGATTCCATTTATATGTCAGCCCCAGTGCATAAATGGGCCCCATCCATCTTCTTGGCCTATGACATTGCTTACAGTCCTTCTCTTAAGGAATCTGCCAGCCCCCCAGCTGCCACTAGTGTGCTGAATTCTCTTAATTGCTTTCCCACTGCAAAGGGAGATGTGGCCAGAATTTTGCTTTGACCTACCAAGTCTCTCTGGCCCGGGAACCTTTGGTATATGTCAGGCCCCTAACCCATTTTTCTGTTGTTTCTGAATGATTATAAGCTGGGTAGAGCTTATAATTCTTATAAGCTCCACATGGATTTGCCATTCACTCTATAACTTGCTAAATGTGTGGTCTTGGGTCTCTGAAGTTCAATCTAAAATAAGATCAAGATCATTACCTTGCTCACCTCATTCTGGGTTGACTTGGGGATAAAATGAGAAATTGAACCAGAAAATACCTGACTATGAAGATGTATAAAAATGCAAGGATTTGGGGTAACCCATTTTTATCTATACAGCATATCTATTGATTCATTGATTTATTCAATAAATATTTTTGGAATTCTTGCTTTTACCAGGCACTCTAGATATAAATGAATAATAACCAGGCCCCGTAAATGACATACCCTTCTTTGCCCCAAAGACTAAAATACATTATCTTTTTAAGCCATGTCTATACAGGGCAAATGAATTGAAGAGCTAACCAATGATCTAGAAGGCCGTAGAGGTCAAAAACTTTGTTCTTTTCATCATGTGGCCCTCCCAGCATAACCCGATGGTACTGGAAGCATAGCAGACCTATCCTTGATAGGAAGTCTATAAAGTGAATTGAGTTTGTAGCAACTGCTCTGCTCTTAGTTATTATGATTTGAGTTCCATAAATTACCTAGATAATGGTGTTCATTCTCCACTTCACTCTCAATGGAGAGACTGCGCCCTAGTGACTAACAGTCATAGGCTCTGCTTCCTTCATGCGCAGATGGAAATGACCTGGACAAAAAAGGAAATGTGGCGGGGGGGAGGGGGGGAGCACTGAGCCAGGTTGGAAGATGTGACTGTGCAGGGAACTGCCTCCCCTTCCTGAGTGCTTGTCTGACCTCACTATTCTCCTTCTAGACCTTCCTTCTGACAAATGCAACATACTCAATCTTAGTCTTTGTTAAGAAATTCAGATTGCTAGATTTTTTAAATAATAGATAATAAATGTCTAATTATTTTCTATTGCTTTACAATGTAAATTTTAACATATCACAATCTCAAATCTCCTATAAAAATGTTCCAGTTTGATTTCTTTTTTTAAAATTTATTTTATTGATTTTTCACAGAGAGGAAGCGAGGGGGATAGAGAGTTAGAAACATCGATGAGAGAGAAACATCGATCAGCTGCCTCCTGCACACATTCTACTGGGGATGTGCCTGCAACCAAGGTACATGCCTTTGACCAGAATTGAACCTGGGACCCTTCAGTCCACAGCCGACGCTCTATCCACTGAGCCAAACCAGTTAGTGCTCCAGTTTGATTTCTTAAACAGATTGTAAACTCTCCAAACATAAGGACTGACCCCATCATCGTGTAACTCACAGTGCTAAGCACAAAGGCTCATGTGTGGTGGATTTGTCAGAAACGTTGGCTGAACAAATGACTCAGGAAGAGGGGACTCATTTTTACCTGCTGTATGTGGGCACATAAGCTGTGACATTTCCTCTCCAGCCAATGGAGCGGAGCCCAGGACTGTGAGTCACTGGGGCCCATTGAGAGTGGAGAATTAATACCATTATCTGGGTAATTTATGGAACTCAAATCATAATAACTAAGAAAGGCACTGAGCAGTCAAAACATCAATCCTCATCATGGTGTTATGATACAGACCAACCTGGATATCTGAAGGAATAAAAAACAGTTTACTGTCCCATCCTAATGGCAATTGTATTAACCCAATAATAACCTCTGCATTAGCAGGCGTCCTTTCTGAGGTCCAAACATAAAACATGATGCTTGAAATAGCTTATCTTATTAGCATCAGAAAGATATTATAGTATTAGAGGCATTCGTTTTTTTACTGAAAGTTTTAAAAACGGATTTTTTCAGATGTAATTTGCATACCACCTCTTCATCTGTTTTAAGTATAAAATTTAATGGAGTGAGGGTGGTGTTTCTGACCTGCCAGTCTGTTCCTTTGCAAGGAATACAGACCACATTAGATATACTAATTCATTCATTGAGGGAAATTTGAAAAAATGAGTTATGTGGTCTCATCTGCATAATTCTAGGCGGTGTAATAAAGAGAAATGCTTGGTGATAGGACAAAAGATTCCATTTTAACCAGCTAAATAGGAGATTGATTATCATCACTGACAGTTATTGTCAGCTATGACTTATTTAAATTGACTGTACTATTTAATATAGACCCTTCTTTAGCACAGGATGAGTAATACTGGCAAAATGGTATAGGCAAACATTCAGCTTGACACCATTTCTTTGGTGAGGTTTTACATATTTGGTATATGCCAGTTAATTAGTACATCGGGATCGTGTGTCCAGTCTGCATGGATAAACCTCTACTTTGTTAGATCTAATCAAAGGGAGTCTTTTGTCTTGCCAGAAATTAATACTTACCGATGAAACCAGTAGTTCTCAACCAGGGGCAATTTTGCCCCGCGGGAGATGTTTGACAACATCTAGACACATTTTTGATTGGTTAGGAAGGATGCTCCTGACATCTAGTGGGTCGAGGTCATGAGTTGCTGCTGAACACCCTGCAAAGCACAGGTCAGCCCTCCAACACAGTATCGATGGACAGGCAAACTCCAATTCTTACCTTCATATTCAGTGGTTTCCTTTATAGACTCATTTATAGAAAGATCTTGTTTCATTTCTGAATTTTGTAATTCAGTGAGCCTAGTGTTGGGGATACATCTATGAACAAGTACCCCATGGAACACTGTGGAATGTGGGGGCACAGTTGGTTATACAATGAGAGGGCACTATTACCATCTCATTACCAGAGGCTGGGTGACAGCTGTCCCAAGAACTATGCCACCCAAATGCTGCAACACTGAGAGACCCAGGGCTGCCAATGGAGAGCTTCCATTTGTGTGGGATATGGATAAATGTTGCGTGAATGGAGGAAGGGGGAGAGAGGGAATTTCTGGTAATGGTAAACGCTCTGTAGAAAACAGATTCGGGTAAAGAGATGAAGTGTGGTCGGCAGTGGCAAAGGCAGGATGCAAGGTCACCTTCATGCATACCCATGTCTGGGTGTGTGGCAGAGACAGTGTCCCTCCAGATTATGGTAGGGGCTCAGTGAAGGCATCTGTAAGGAGGTGACAGGAGCAGAGTCCTGAATGATGAGATGCAGCCTTTATGCAAAGATCTATGGGAAGAGCATTCTAGGCAAAGGGAACAGACTCCTCCAAGAATCTTGAACAAAATCCTTCATACATATTGTGTCTATGTTCCAGGTGGGTACTTTGAGACACAAATGAGTCTCTCAGGTTTGGGGGCTACTTACTAGGATCTAAAAGCAGGACTGATGGGCAGGTTGCAGGTGACCTAGATAGGTGGGGAACACATGGCAAATCTTTGCTCTAAATGTCAACTATGAGATGGGGTTTTTATGTATTTGGCATTTGTTTTATTAAGCTAACGAATGGGTGCAATGCAGGGGCAGAAGGAGGTCTAAGCCAGTAGGACTGACAACAGCAACCTTCATAGACTTGGATGAGTGATGCAGCTCCCGAACAGGCTATATTACAAGTCTGCAGCTAGAATTTGAGTTTGCATTGACCACGTAGATCTGCTGCTCCGCACACCACCGTAGCCAGTGACAGGAGCACAGTGAGGATTACTGCTCCAGGAATAGAAATAGTGCAGAGTACTGAGAAACTGGATCCTCCATGCAACCTCTCCAGGCCACTCAACTCTCAAGAGTCACCATCCTTTTATAATCGTGAGTCAAAGCCCCAACAAGCCCTTCCCCGAAAAATCAGCAGCAGAATTTTAGGATAACAGTTCCTCATACCTGCCTTGTGTGTTCTATATGGGCAAGTTAAGACCCCGCTTTTTGAGGTCATGGTGAGATTTAAACATTAAAACCACTAGGAACTGAGGATTTAGCAGTGACCACAGGGCCATTGCTGATCCCTCTTGTTCTGGGCCTGAATTCAAGTTTGAAAAATGAGGTTGATTGTGCTTTGTTTGGATTTCTAACAGCCTGGTAGTTAAGATGGATATTTGTTTCATTATTAACCAATAATGGGATATTTCTTACACTCAGATTTGTTCTGGATCTAGGGAGCCCCTGTGGTTCCTGTTGAGAGATATAAATGATCATTATATAAATAAAATTTTTATACATGTGAAGTACTTGGTAAATGCTTCTAGTTGAGTGCTCCATAATGTTGAGCTGATTTTGTAAATAACATTTTATTGAAAGAAAATCATGTCTGCATTGTCTATAGACACTGTCCTGCTGAAATGGCAGAGCTGGGTAGTTGGATAGAGGCTGTGTGGACTACAAAGCCAAAAATATTCAGTACCTGGCCCTTTACAGCAAAGGGTTTGCCAATCCTGCTTTAGATGAAAATGCATAACAGTCCATAAAAACGTAAAACGCCAATGTGTTCGCTTCTTTCCCCATCTCTCTCTCTTGCAAAGTGAAGTGGATATTGCAATCAGGCCTTATAAGTAGATGTTGAAGATAGAGCTTCATGTATCAGATGCTGTCCATCAATGGTGCCTACTGTTTTGTATATGTGGTTACACAGAAATCCCAACCTAAGATCCTGAGCTTTCTAAAAATATATGCTCTCATTGTCAGTCAAGACCATGATTTACTTAATCTCCGCTCCAGTTTATAACAGTGTAATCAGCATAATGCTCGGTAGAACATTGGAAATGCCCTCACATGCTTTAGTGGAAAACAGCTTCTGGGATTTTCTTTTTTTTCTAACATGGCTCATGAGAGATTTGAGGGCTGGTTTAGCTGCCTCTATCCAGACAAATCTCCTAGTGACCTTGTTGGGATTTTGATCTCAGTTGTGACTGGAGTATATGTGACTCATGCTAAGTGAAGGTCAGTAAAGGATAAGTGAGCTGGCGTGCATCTCCCTCCTGGGAAGGAGGGACAGTGTGAACAGAGTCTGCACCAGGACTGTAAACGCTTGACAGTCTGTGTGTAGATTCCCTTGCTTACAGAGATGCTCTGGCCAGTCTGTGCTGGGTGAGGGACAGCTGAGCAAAGGTTTTCTATTCCCACGGCCTCCCAAAGCTTGCGTTCACTGAGAACCCCTGGGTGAAATGATCTGCATGAGGTCAGGATTAGTGTCTGCGTGTCGTTCCTACTTCAAGGTCAAATTAAATGTGACCAGGCTCAGGCAGATTAGAGTGTACAGTTGTCTTTTAAAATGAAAAGAAATTTCAGAGTGAAAACATAGTGCATGGTCATTTTATATGCTTTTACTTTATTAGCCTTCTTCTTCCATCTTCCAGATGTTTTGCTGGTATATCCAGGTTTTTAAGCCAAAATTATTTTTTTATTATGCTAGCTTATTTGTATTTGTACTTGTCACTCTTTTATGCTAAATGCCTTTCCCCCTTCCTGTCTGCCATTCTCTCTGGAACCTGCTCCAATCAGGTTTCATCCACAGTGAAAGTTTCCACATAACCGAATCCAAAATTGAACTTCATATGTTTGTTTTTCTTGGTCTGTCAGCAGCTCTTGTCCATGTTGGCCATGTTCTCCTTGAGGTATGGCCCACCTGGCTGCTTACCTTTCCTAGGTCTCCTTTGCTGGTTCCTCTCATCTCCCTAATTGTTAATGCTCGAGGGCCCATCCGTGGCATTTAAACGACAAGCCAGAGCTCTCTCGCTTGACTTCGTTTTGACTATACAGCAGCTTCACTCCTTCTCAGATAGGCCTACCAAATGCAATAGATTCCAAGCTGAAGTCCAGTTCCACTTGTACCCTGACCTCTGCTCTTCCTCTGTAATCTTGCTGATCTAGGTAATTCTAGTTATCTAGTCATTCATAAGTCCACACACCTTCGAGTCATTTTTTTGACATTTATTTGGGTGACATTGAATATGCTCAAAAGTAGACAGAAACATAAAAAGAAACCCCTTGTGTCTTTACCCAGTTCCAGGAGCTATTAACCTTATGGCCATTGTGCCCTTCAAACCCAATATACTTACATACCACCCATATTAGTTTAAATCGAATCTTAGTCATTAAATCATTCATCCATAATTATTCCAGTATACATACTAAAAGGGTAAGAACTTCTTTGTGTTTAAATATAGCAATACCATTACTATTGTAATACCCTAAAATAATAATTTCTAATTACCTCTTAGTCAGTGTTTAAATTCATAATTGTCCCCAAAATCTCATTTTTAGTGTTTTACTCTTTGTTTATGTCAGTATCTTAAGGTCACTCTTGAGTCTTCCCTTTTGCTCCTACCCACAACCAATCTGCAAATCCCATAGTTTCTTTCCTCAGCTTTGTGCTGGATCTGACCATTTCTTGGTCCCTCTCATACTACTCTGCTAGGCTAGTTCACCCTTATCTCTCCCCTGAATTGTTTCAGTAGCCTTCCAACTTGTTCCCCTTCCTTCTTCCACCTCTGGCCACCTCAATCTGTTCTTCATTACCTATCTTTTAATACAACTGCTGTGGCTATCGTATTAAAAAGTAAGTAATATCATGTTACTCCTCTGTTCAAAACTCTATTGACATCATAATTTACCCAGAGTTGAAATCCAAAATTCTCACAATGGTCCATGTATTAGTTCATTTTTGCTGTCAAACATATTATTTCAAAACTTTAGAACCTTACAACTACAAACACTTGCAGTCTTACAGTTTTTATGAGTCAGGAATCTAGGGGAAGCATGAGGTCAGGGGAGCTGTGTCCTACATCTCAGAGTCTCTCACAAAGGCTGCAATAGAAGTGTTGCTGGGGGCTATGGTCTCATCTGAAAGCTTAACAAGCAGGGAAAATGTTTCCACCATCACTCATGAGATCATCAGTAGGATTCAGTTCCTCCTGGGTTGTTAGACTGAGGGTCTTAGTTCTTCACTGTTGTTGGCCAGAGGCCTCCCTTACTGCTCTGCCACGTGGATATATTCATAGGGCAGTTCACAGTGTGTTAGTTGACTTCCATCAGAGCAAACAAGAGAGTGTGAGCAAGATGGCAGGAAGCCAGAATATTTTGTAGTATAATCTTGGAAGTAATACCCTCTCATGTTTGCCATATTTCGTTTTAAGATATCATAGCTTAACTTGAATTTAAAAAAATAGAAACAGATACACATAGATGATAAATCTCTTGCCCCAAAATATCTATTAGCAACTTAAAGAACAAGAATTAGAACCATAAACTTTTGTTTTCCAGTTTTTCCACTATCCATTTTTTTACATCAATAGAACTTAGAAAATCTTTAAATGTGAGTATCAAGATTGAGGAATCACAGATAATTCAAAGATTATAATATACTGAATCAATTATAGATTCACTTTCAATAAAGTCCTTTTATTTTAATTTTGATAACAAAATACTTATTGATGAAATGGACTATGAAAAAAATTTTTATTAATTGAGGCATTTTTCCCCCCATGTTCACTAGATGGTGTATTAATCAGGATAGAATATGTTAGCATGCAGTAACAAAGATCACTAAAATCTGCAACTTAATACAACAAAAACTTATCTCTTGCTTTCCAAAAGTACACTTACAGGTATAGGTGACTCTCATAGGTAGCTATCCTATACCTATAGATGTTAACTCAATTTTACAGGCTCCTTATTCTAGCAATTAAATGCTTCTACCCTGAAATGACACAAATCACTTCACTTATATTTCTTTGGCAAAAGAAAAAAAGGAGAGGTGATTAAACGAGGACCTGGATACCAGAAAATGGGAATCATTGAATTTCATCCCTACCCTCAGCTCCTTCCACTTCTGCCTTTTTCCATTCAACCACAGCCATAGCTTTTCAAACACACTAAGCTTGCTTCTATCTCAGGGCCTTTGCGCCTGCTATGCCATCTCCCTGGGACAATTTTCCTCCATATATCTTCATCACTGGCTTCATCATTTTTCCCAGGTATCTGCTCAAATATTTTTCTTCATAAATAAAGTATAAACCTTTCCTTTCACATATCTCCAGAACCTGCTGCTCCTCACGCCTGTGTTTTCACCATTTGATATATTTTTAACTTCTTCTTAAAGTTCTTCCTCTGCAAGATGCTAAGTTCCATGGGGAATACACTTTATATTTCTTGTTTTCATCTTCATCGTTGGTACTAGAAAATTGCCTGGCATGCAACAGATGCTCTGAAATTTGTTAAAGTATTGACTTTGCATTGTTTGGTTGCAAAGCCATTGAGACTTCACTCTGACTTTTAACAGATTTTTGTGATCATCAATGGCATGTTAATGGCATAACTTCCACATTTTTAAGTTCTTCTCATTCTCTTCCTCCTCTACCATTTCCTCTTGATTTCTATAATTCGTTCCTTGATTTATTAAAGTATATCTTGATTTATTTTTCTTCAAAAGCAATGTGTAGATATTGTGCTTCCTGAGCCCTTGCATATCTGAGAATTGCAATCTCAGTTTTGTGCCTGTTTTGTTTCTATTAGTTTAGTTTCTAGGTTTCGGGGTTTTTAATTTGTTCTTTAAATTGGAAACATTTACTGGAATCTATTTGGTTCATTTATTTCTTTTTCTCTGATTTGGGCTGATTGAGACTTATGAGCACCACACACTAACCTAGACTAACTTTTAATATTTTTTCATTAGTCTTTCTTATGTGAAGCTTTTATTGATCTATGTAACTTGAGTTTGTCTTTAGTTCATGAAAATACCTTCACATATTTTTTCCTTCTGTTACACATGTTCTAATCTGCTTATTGAGAAAACCAGTTATCCATATATTGGTTCTTTATGATTACCCCATCATGTCTATCATCTATTGTTTTCATCTCTTTGTTTTCTTCTGTATTCTGGGAGTGAGTATTCCACAGTATGTACTAGTATTCTGCATCACTGATTCAATGTTGTGGGGTTTCTTTCTTACCTCTGATGATGACTGTGTTATATGTTATTCATTTATCACTTATTTATTTTTATATTTGTATTTGCACATTATTTACTATCATTAGTCATCATTATTTTATTGTTCATTATTATTTTATGGTTGTCTGAAATTATTTACTCCTTCATTCCCTGTAGGGGGTTGCATATACTTGCCCATTGCCCCATCCCTTGCAGTATCTTCTTACTGGAGCTGTATGCTTTGTGCCTCATCATCTCTGAACTAATTAGTCATATGACATGATTTTGTCAATAAAATGTGAGTAAGTATAATGTACACCAAACCCAACCAGACACTTTAAAATTTGCATTGGAATATATTTTAAAATAGATCTTTCATGTTTCTTCTGAATGTTAAGGGCAGTGTTGCCTTTCTTCCTTTATTTTTTCTTAAGTATCTTAATTTTAACTATCATTAAAATATGGGTGTTTGCCAATGAACAGGGTAAATGGCTTTCCCTCAAGAGTCCTTCTTGTTGGTTTTAGAGTCCTCCTTGGAGACTCAGATGGAAGGCTAATTGATATACACAGCCCCTAGATAAACGCCCCGTGTCTACCAGTCTTCCATGTAGTGTGGAACTGCAGGATTGCTAAGGAATGCCACCTCTTGCTGCTTGGTGGTCTGACTACTTAACCTAGATAAACCAAAGTAGTCTGTAGTTTTCATTCCTTGTAAGCAATGAAGATAAAAACTATCGTCCCTAGTTTGTATGTACCCTATTGTCCTCCCTTCTTTTTTTCATATTATTACATGCTACATTGTAGAGACATGAATCTCTAGTGGATGAAGACAGCAAATCTTGGTGGCATGTGTGGTGGTAGTTAAATGTCCTTGCATGCTCTACATGTAGGAGAGGAATGGTCTCCCTCTGGTTCTGAAGCCATGCCTCAGAGGAAGGAATAACAGCATAAGGATGCAGACTTTAGACTATTACTCTCTTCCTTTACATCCCACTTATCTGTCGGAAGGTCACATCTTTGCTTTGCATAGTGAGCATTCCTCCTGGGGACTTGGTTATCATTGACCAGTATTTCTAATTTCAGGTAACACCACAACTTTTCTTCTGTGTGTTCATGAATATTTCAATGAGAAACACTACTTATCAGCCAGTGTCTATTTTATTATTTTCTCAAATAATACAAGACAGTGCAGCTTGCCCTTCCATCTAAAAACATCTTTTCCAGCCCAGCAGAGTCTATGTGCTAGAAAAACCCTCATTTTCCCATTTTGCCTTGGCTTCTTAAGCTGGCTTTCTGGGTGTTGGAGGGACCAGAGCTCTGGAGGGACATGCTGGTTGGTGGTTGAGTTTCTTTTCCCTGCCATGTTCTAAAAGCTGACAGTGCCAGGGAAGGGCTCCAGTTCTGACTTCTTCAAACTTGTCACATTCCAAAAAGTGCCCAGAAAGTTTGGCCTTAGAAAGATCTGCATCTGAATTCCTACTCCACTACTTATTACTTGCTAGTACCTTGAACAAATGACCCAAACCCAATCGTTGTGTTTCTTCATCTATTATGTGGCAAAAAAACGCCTGCATGTTTTGTTCACTATGAGGCTTAGAGAAAATAATAGTAATACACTTGGAAACCAATTGGCACAAAATTGTGTGCTCAGTAAATTTTTATGGTGGTACTGTAATTGTCTTCATCCAAATAATTAATAGAATAATGTCATAGTTTTGACAGTGTGGTTCACGCAGAATGAGTAAAGAATGGCAGGGACTGAGTTGAATCATCCATACTAACTCCATGCTCCTGTAACTGCATTTACCAGGCCTGTAATTAATTATCTGTGTGACTTTGGGAAAGTTTCTTTCCTTTTCCATGCTTCTATTTCCCATCATATATAATAAAAGCCTAATATGCAAATTGACTGAATGGCAGAACAACCAGTCACTATGATGTGCACTGACCACCAGGGGGCAGATGCTCAATGCAGGAGCTGCCCCCAGCCAGCAGGCCCCAGGCCAGCCACAGTGGGTGCCAGTAGAGGCCCTCCACCCCCGGTCGCCCCACTGGTTGCCCCGCAGAGGGAGACGACTGGCAGCAGCAATGGGGGACAGGGCCATCAAGTAGGCAGCACCAGTCCAGCCAAGGTGGGTGCCAGTGGGGACCCGTGATCACCCTACTGGTCGCCTCACATATCAGCCCTGACCGCTACTGGCCAGGCCTAAGGACCCTACTCATGCACAAATTTTGTGCACCAGGCCTCTAGTTTATAAAATAAGAACATGGGGGTAGCAAGTAGGTTTAATCTGATATGTAGACTTCAATTAATCAGTAGAGGGTATCTATAAAACAGTTTTAAAGGGATTCTGAGGGCTTGGCTGGGCTCAGTAGATACATTTTCTATCATCTGCTAGCAATGTCTGAAATGGGTAGGGAGGTTAGTCACAGCTATCCTGAAATTTGCCAGATGTAGACTAAATGCTTTCAACAGACCTCCCTAATTCCCAATCCTCTGGGGTTTTTTTCTGGGTCTGCTTTATGGGCCTTTATAATTGGGTGATGTCTTATTCATAGAAATGAATATTCAGTGTTGTCAGAGTGAAGAGTAGGTATGGACACTGAAGGAGACTGGTGGATTATGAAGCTGCTTCTTTGAATGGGATGGGAGTTTCTTTGAGATCTCAATGCAGTTTGTTCATTAAAAAAAGAAAGCACTTTCTTCAGAAGGGCAAACAGGCTAGTTCTCTGAAGTTGCATGACACAACCCAGTCGTGCCATATGGGGTTGGAATATCATTTGCTGGTAGGTTTCTAATTGCATTAAGCAATGGACACACTGGTGGGTTTGACCAGACTGGAAACTTTATTTCCTGATATGCACCAGAACATAATAGCTTTCTAACCATTGTATAATTGTATTAATGCGTGCTCCAGATCAATTATTTCATATGGATTTAGCCATTTCCTTTGATATTTAGGATTTAAGATAAGAGTGTCTTATTTCTGGGGTAACTGGTTAACTCAAGTAATAAGATTTGACCTCCATGAATCTTTAGGAGATGCTTTGAATCACTTTTCAGTCTTCCATTTTTATAAGGAAAGAGAAAACCTCCATTTGTCCATTGGCATTTTATCATTGTAAGCACAAGATTCTGCCTGTAGGGATAGGGACCTTTGCCTCAATTTTGAAAGCTTTTCCGGTATAGAGTTGATACTTGGTCTCCTTTCCCCAAAGTCTCCATGGCAGGAGCATTCTTCATATCCCTCCTGTTGGCCTCACTTCAGAGAGTCACAAGCAGTTTTGGGTCCTGCTCTATGAATCTGATTTCTGGCAAAGCAAAAATCGCCAGTCTATAATCATACTGTTCCACTAAATATGGTGAAAAAATTTTATTGTAGATGATTTCCTCAGAAACAGTCCACACTCAACATGCTTTTTGTTCACAGTGTTCCCTCAGCAAGACTCTTGATGGAAGGCCATTTTTATAGGGGAATCTATGAAGATGACAAGACAGCGGCAATAGACAGCTGAAAGTAATCTGCGAGGCGTTTGCAAATTACCCCTCATGCGCTGTAGTGGTTGCAAAAGATAATTTGTGGTTCTCGCAGAATACCCTGCAAATTGGGTCTTTCATCTGAGATGTTTTTTACAGTTAAAACATTTCATTTCTCATATTAACAAATGATAACTCTGCATTTGTTAATCTAAACAATTTGATTTATATTTTTCTGTGCTGAGAAGCTGTTGACATTTCAGGGTAAGTAATTATTTTCATTGCCAACTGCCATTTGTGGTGATTGTAGGCAAAAGATAGAAATCTGACTATACGTATGCACCATTTTAATCATTTTTCTTAAAGACTGTTTATAAAGCAGGGATCTGTTTGCCTGAGTTATCATCTGTACTTAGAAATTTAATAGGACATGGGTGTTGACGAGTGAAGGCTCTAGCCACGTTCAGGGTTTTCTGTGCTGTATTGGATGCTCTCCATGTGATCGTTGTGGACAGGGGACAAGGCTGCTGCAGTATCACTAAACCTCTGGCAGAGCCCTGGGCGCTGACAGTCTGAAATCACAGCAGTGAAAGGAAATGGATTATTGGCCTCAGTAGATCCCAGCTTATGTAATATCTGTTCAAGTATCTCCCAGGGTGGTTGCCAAGATTACATGACAGATGCTCAAGAGAACGCCTCACACTATGCCCAGTACATAGTGCAAGCTCTGGAAACATTTGGTGAAATGGGGACGACATGAAAAAGGATCATCTAAATTTCCTTTCTCATATTGCCTTCTTGTCCAAGGACTCCCAGTCCAGGGCAAGAGAAAGGAAGATTTTCTTCACTACATCCTTTAACCGGATGCTCGGCCTTGCCAACTGAGCCGGAAGGAGGCACCAGGACTGGGATGGAACAGTTGGCTTTCTCTTTTTGATCTTAAAATCTTTGTTAATTTTTTCAATCCGCTCTTTAACATATCCAGGTTTATTTTAATATTTAGGAAAATTAACATCAAAGTTCACACTTTTCCCCCAGAAAAAATCATTTAGCAAAATTGCTGCTTCGAAAAGATGGTCCATTATTAGCTTGTGGGTATGCGTGAAGCCCACGTTAGCTGTGAAGCACTGTGGGGAGGGGTAGGTGGATGGCCTCTGTGATGGCTAGGGGCAGGTTGGTGTGTGTCCTGCAGGGTAGGCTGTGGTAAGTTCATCGTATGCTTTCCTCAGCTCCTTACACTGCTGGGTAGAGCTCGGGCCACATCAGACAAGTCACCACTCCTGCATGTTCAGACCTCCCATTCACATTTCAGGTCAGGGAATAGACTACTGATTTAGGACTGAAAACAATTTTTCCATGGCCTGAAGGAGTGAATGTAGAGCCAGTACCCTGAATGGCAAATGTATTTTTCCTTTGAACCAACTTGATTAGTTCTGGTTGCCTACAGTGCTGTCTTAAGAAGGCATCTGTGGAGCATGGAGGCTCAGCTGGGAAGAGTGCTGGGATTGATTAGCAATGTCTGTCAAGGACTCTGGAGGGATAGCTTGCTCTCTAGTTGGCTATTGTGTGCTTTTGATGTGTCTTTCACTCTTCTGTGTAAAGTGATTTTTTTTAATACTAACAGGTGACTACGTATGAGACGGGCCATCATGAGAGAGAGCAGGTAGACTCCACTTTAAGAAAACCTGGCATGAGAAAATGCAAATTTACAAAATGCGTAAATCTGGAGCTCATTATTGTCATTACAGAAAGATTCCATGAAAGGTTCCTTTAAATAGCGAGCTCCCCTACTGCATTAAAATGATGATTCAATTTACAGAAATTCACTTTGCATGCAACTCTTCAGGACCATGTCTGTGCAGTAAAGCAAGCCCCACCTGATTGTTTTAAGCCACGGCCTACATGGTGTTCAGGGTGGCTGCTGCCACATATCTCCAGTCTCTTGATAATTCCCACTCTCTTCAGACTTCCTTCTTCCTTCCTCTCCCGGAGTGTTGAGTAGACAATCTGAGTGGTGGTCAATAGCTGCTGGCTCCCACCCGACCGCGGCTGCGTTTCATTAGTGGGTAAACTGATTGCTCCGTGTGTGTTTACGCGTGGGTGTGGCTGTCCAAGTCTGCGCACTCGTGCACTATGGTGTGGATGCAGATACACACAAGCCCTTCCCTCGCTCTCAGCCCACCCTAAATTCATTCCTGCTGTGAGTTACAAATGAAGGTTCTACTCGCCTGGTGGATATGGCCTTCCAATGAGATGTGCCCTGGATTCCGGCTCCGTCTTCTTTGTGTTTGTTTATATGTTATTTACCCTCGAATCTAAAACCTTCCCCAGGCCCTCGGCCCGAGTCCCATTATGCAGACATGAAACCCTCTTCTTCCTCTGGCCTAGAAAGCCCCAAATGGTTTTCTAATTTAGAAAATTAAATATAATCTGACTCTTGTGGCAGGCTACAAAATTCCCGACCAACAGACGCTCCCGTTAAATATGTAACATACACAACATCTAAAAGTATCACCAATCTAGCATGAACTTGAATTATAGAGGCATTCGGTGCCCTTGGGTAAGATCACCAGCCTCTTCCCAGGAGCTCAAAATGGGGCAGTTTTCCAATGGCCCGTAAAGCTCCTAGGAATGCTGACTGGCACACGTGCTTGCATTTCTGTGCTCTTTAAAAGCAACTTCCTGCAGGGAAGAGAACTTAAAGAGATGGTAGCTCCCCTTCCTCTGTGCACGGCCTTCTCCCGTATAGAATAAGTCTAATAAGCTTCTCAGGCACAGAACACAAATGTCATTTCTAGTTCATCTACAATATATTTTTTTAAAATCTCAACATAAATTTCTTCTCTGAAATATTATTTAAAGACACATCCAATTTGTTTTCTTTTGGAAAGAGCAAAATGAGGCAGGAACAGTGGACATATCAGCCTCCTCAGAGACTATCTTCTGGCCTAAATGATTATTCCTACTTGAGATGAGAGCAGCGCTCAAGCTGGTGGGCTGTCAAGCACCTCTTTTCCTTCCATCTTCGCAGGCTCGAGGGATTGAGCCAAGGGTGTCTCCCGGTAATGGGCTGCAATAGCTGCATAGGTGCAGCCATAGATGGTGGCCACCAGCATCATGAGACACAGGATCCCAGACAAAACCCCGCCGATGATGACAGTGACCAAGGCACGACGCAGGTTGGCGGGCCTGGGCTTCGGTTTGGGCTCACACTCTGACTGGTTGTGCTCCTCCCCACTGTGGCTCTCAGGAGGCCTCAGGGCAGCCCGCTGGGCAGGACCCAGCAGCTGCCCCTGCCAGGACTCCAGATCTGGAGAGGGCGAAAGGCAGGGCTGGTACAGCTCATAAGGGATTTTAAGGAGGTCCTTTCCCTTCCAGGTGTCCGGTGACACACAGACGACACTGTCCATGACTCCCCCTTAAAAAGAACGCAAAAGCAAAGAATGACAACAAGCCTGACACAATTGAATTCCAAAAGGCCCAACCTGCGAAAAGTTAGGCAGATGGCATTTACAAAGCACCTTTCCCCCCCCTGAAGTCAAATAACTTAACAATTACATTTTATGGTTTTAGGATTTCTAAATTGGCCACATGCTAAAAACGCCACACTAAATTGGCAATTATGTCTGACCAAGAGTTCATTAGAAGCCAGGACACCTTTGCCCAATAAAACACCGAGGGCAAAGCAATGCGGAGCTGACAAGAAGGGCCACTGGAGGCCAAGCTGAGGGCACTCCTGCCCCTAATGAAGCCCTCGACACCAACAAACCTATTGTATAAGCTCCCATTGGACATCCTAAAAACAAAATCCTCTGTTGTGATGTTATGTGTTAATTACAAAGACCCTATGTGTCTGGCAATACTCTTCAGTGTTGCCAAATGGGAGGTCGTGGTCTTTGAGTGTTTTGCATATCTGAAGATTTGCAGTTACATTAGTTAAATTCGTGCTTTGAAACATTTAGAACTCGGAGTATGGGACTTTCCCATGGCTTTTAGACTCAGTTTCTAAGGTGACTGATTTCCTGAGATATGTAGGCTACGTGCCTAGTAATTCTTTTCTAGAAAGAGCACTGGGCTAACAGGTTCCTTCCAGCCAAGTTTGATCACCAGTTTACTATGTGACCTCGGGCGAATAAACTTCTCTGGCTGCATCTTTTGCCATAAAAATATCTATTTGTATCCAACTCAATAGTTTATGTTAGATTAGTCCTCACAACTCCCTACAGTGGTAGTTCTTGTCCAAGGTCACCCAGGTCATCAGGGGACAGAACATCCAAACCCAGCTCACTCCCTTGATCCCGGATTTCCCCACTATACTCAGTGTCTGTTTCTGCTTCCTCCCCTCTCTCTATTTCCTCCTTCCTGGTGCATCCCAAGGTCAGTGGAGTTACACAATGACCCTCAGTAAAGGCTTCTTTTGTCGGGGCAGAGCCCTACCCCCATGACCAGTGCCTCCGTTCCCCTGGCTGCGCTGAACTCTCCTGCTCCACCCCCATGGATGGCTGTGAAGCTGAACACCACTCTCAGCCAAATGAGATGGCAGATTCTTTGTGCCTACCATAGGTGAACTATGAAATAACTCCGAAAAGTCACACGCGGGAGGTGGTCACTTCAGTGGGAGTCAAACCTTCCCTTTCATGGCACTGCAGAGCTTGGGAAACGCCTTCTCTCACATCCATTCTATCTGAGCCTTATAACCCGAGTCCTACATGGCCCCCATTAGTAGATGGGGCCATTCTGCATTGCAAAGGTTATTTGGCCCAGGTCATATACGGGTTAGAGGCTTTGACAAAATTCACCCACAACTCTTTTGCTACCACTGCTTGAAAATGAATCTGAAACTGCTAGCCTCCTGGGCCCCCCTGGCTTTGTCAGTAAGCCCCTGAGCCAAGAGCCCCCAACTCAAAAGCAAACAGGTGACAGAGGTATGTCCTCCTTTCTGAGCGGATGTGCAGGAGGCCAGGGGTGCAGGGTGGCTGCTCCAGAAAAGCCCAGTGTGCCGCCAGGCTGCGCTGCGATTAAGGATCCCTGCCTCATGCACCATTTTATGCTGTGCTCTGGGGTTTGTTGTAAGGCAGAAGGCCAGAGAGAGAGAGAAATGGGGTGTGGGGCTTTGAGAAGAAGTAATGGCATGCAATCTGGCCAAAGAGCACTGGGACTTCCACCAGGGGATGAAGGCCCATCTGCCATGGGACCAGCAGCTTAGCAGCTGGCTTCTCTGAGATCAGATGGCTCACCCAGTCACTCTAGGCTGAAGCATTGTCTTTCCCTGGTTCCGGGCTTCCTGCTGCTCAATATTAGAGTGTGGGGCATGGTCATGGGACCCGAGGGCAAGGAAATACACACAGGAGAGCCCAGGACATGGCTGGAAGGCAGGGTTTGTGGCCACCAAGAGCTCCATGGCCTCCTATGCACCTGTGTCCTCGGCCCAGATTCACATCCCAGCCTTCCACCCCAGGAGGCATGTCTGCTGACAGCTTGAGGGTCCCACACCCTCTAGGCTCATGGAAGCTGACAAGGCAAGCAGCTCCAGCTTGCCAAGCACTCATTATTCCCCATCTGGCCACTGGTAGCTCTTAACCACTGTCTTGGAAGAAATTTGATTTAAATCTTAAGTCTGACCATCACTTAGCTGTGCAATTCTAAGAAAATTACTTGATCATTCTGTGCTCTGCTTGCTCATCTGGAAAGTGGCAGGGGGAAATAATGAAATTCACCCCATAAGACTGCTCTGAGAACTAACATATACCAAGTTGGATAACATACTTCAAGTGTTTAGCACAATACTGTACCTAGCCCAGAATACTAGTAAATGTTTAGCATAGACAGCTAATTAGCATAAAAGTGATTTGTTACTTATGAATGGAGAGGAAGGAATACTAGTGACAACATCTATGCACCTGTTTTTGTGGAGAAGACATTATTAAGTATTGATCACAGCATGTGTTTTGGCTGAGCCCCACAGGAAGATGAGGTTTCCCCACCCTCTGTGGTCAGGTTGGGGCCGTGTGACTGAGTTCTGGCCACTGGAACCAGCGAGTATCACTTCTAGGCCACAAAACCCCCTGCTTATTTCTCCAAGCACTTGATTCCCATTTGGTGGTGACCTTAGCGGCCACATGGTCAAGCTGGCAATGTGGACAGCTGGAAAGAGCTTAAGTCCCTGAAGGACATCACCGACCCCAGCCCCTCCCCCAACTCCCTTGACCTCTGACATGAGTACCTTTTATTGTGTGCATCACTGAGATGGTTGTCAATCCATCAGCCTGTCCTTAGTAACACTGCTAAGGTTTGTATCCATGCGTTTTTTGTAAAGGAGATCTTGGCCCGTACCTAGTCCTTTGTTTTACCTTTATTCAATAAATCAATAGTCAGATTGTCTCCTACATCTAGCATCAATTTGGGGGGGGAGGGTTTCCTAGTTATTTTGGGTCCCCCAGATCTTGTGACCCCCAAATCAATTTCACCTTCTACAGAAAGGCTGTTGTCTGTGCCAGGCAGCTCTGCCGTGAGAGGGCATTGAACTGAGTCACGGAACCAGAGGAACAGAATAGGTCTGAGGAGCTCCTGGCTCAGCATTGTCAGTTTCCACCTGGTGACCCTAAGAGCTGATGAGGGGCACAGCTGTCCAACGGATCGCCAGCAAGTTTGTGGCAAAGTGTCACTCCCCCCCATGTTCCTTCTAGTGTCCTGAACCTAAGAACTATCTTCTTTCTTTGTTATTCTTTGTTAACAAATATTCTTCTTTGATAAAAACTATCTTTTTATGGAGGTTTGGCTCATGCTTACCATTTAGTCTAAAACACAATAGCTGAAGCCACTTCACCTCTAGATGTACAGTTTTATTTGCCTCTTATAAGAAAGACTTTTACCACCATGTATAGTCCCTGTTGTAGGTCAACTCTGAGGTTAACTGCTTAGTGATAAACTGTTGGCTTCTATATTGTTGAAAGGGATTCTCAACTTGACATTGTACTTGAACTCAGTGTGAGCTCTAACCAGCTTCTGTCTGTGCTCTAAACTGCTACACCATCCAGCTCTGCTGATTCCCTAATTCACAGCTGTAGCTCTGCTGTCTTCCTGTATCAGAGAGGCTCAAATGTACATCCACCAATGCAACAGCTTCCCTGGACATGAAATGGGTGTCTCAAACTTGATCTTCTCCCAACTGAGGTCTTGTTTACTCTCTCACACACTCTCACCCACTTCCTCCTTCCCCGTTCCCCAGTCTGCCCCTTATCAGCTATTGGCATCCTTTGCTAGTATCTGGTTATTCCTGCAGGACAAAAAATTTGAATTTTCCAAGATTACTCTTCTTCATCTTCCAGTCCAACCTATTAGCAATTTCTATCCGTTCAGTATTTCAAATATCTCCCAACATTGACTACTTCTCAGCAGCCTGATCTGGGCCACCTCCACCTCTTCCCTGGATGACCGATTACTTTGCCCCCATTCCCCTGCTCCTTCCATCAACTCTCCCTAGAGTCCACAGAGGGAGTGACCTTTTAAACTGTAATTAGATCACATTGTTCTTCTAAGTAAAATTCAGGAGATTTTGATCTCGCCTAAAATAAAATCCAAAGGCCTCTGCCTGCTCTTCAGGTTCCTACAGGAGGGGCCCTGAGTACTTAGTTATCTTATCTCTGTCGTCTCTCTCACTCCCTTCCTCTGCTCCAGGCACTCTTTCCTCCTTAGTCAAGCCATGCTCCCTCCCGGTCAGGCCCTCTGCACTGCTTCCTTTCCCCCGCTTAGCTCATAGCTCCTGCCTCCCCAGCAGGTTCTGCTGGCCCATGTCTCCTCCTTAGAGAGGCCTTCCTGGCCTTCCTATCTAAAGTAGAATCCCGTCCCACCACTCCCTCCCCTTCCCCTGCCTCAGTTTCCCTAGCACTAACTGTTTTCTGAATATGGATATTTGTTATCTTATTTACCATCTGTTCCTACCACCAGGTCATAACCTCCGTGATGATCGGGATTTTCTTGTTCAATTGCTTTTTTTTGGTGCCTAGAAAAGTGCCAGGCATATAAGAGGCGCTCAAATATAGGGATGAATAAATGAACCACTGTGATGTAGAGGAAGGACCTAGGGCCAAGACTCAACGCCATTCATTCTATTCTCTTCTGAGCATCCACTCTGTCATGTAGGGCAAGTTGTTGAGTCTCTCTGGGCCTCCGTTTCCCATTGGTTACAAGCTAGTATTGACAAAGTTTTCTATAAAGGGCCAATAGCAAAAATGGTAAGCTTTGCTGTATATATCCTGTCAAAACTATTCAAGTGCAAAACAGCCACAAAGAATAAATAACAAATGGGTATGGGTGTGTTCTAATAAGTCTTTCTTTACCAAAACGGGGGTGGGGGGGGTTGGGGGGGTGGGCTGGATTTGGTTCTCAGGCTGTTGCTTGCTGACCCCTGGGGGACTTCCAGATCTCCTCATCTTTAATATTCTGGGAACTCTTGCTTTGATTTGGACATCTGGTTAAAGAAATAGTCACTTTAGAGAGGGGGCCCTGTTGCACCCAACATCAGTAACTGGTACTTGCTGAGGCAGAGGGATCCCTGGAGGGAGGGTTTATAGCTGTGGGTGGGTGGAGGCAGACACAGGGGAATGTCCCAGGGACAGATACCAGGCCACAGGTGGATCACATTTGAAGACTGAATTTGATTCCAGTTTGGAGTTCAGCAGTTATTCAGGTGGAGACCACATTGCCCTCCTTCTTAAGGGCCTGCAGTTTCCTGATAAATAATTTAATGCTGTTGTCACTCAAAAGGTGGAAAGTTATATCCATGAACCAGTTCTATAAAATGACTTTGAGAACCTGAATGTAAACACCTTTTAATGACTCACATCTCTGCCATACTGTGACATGACACCAATGAGGACAAAGCTTCTACGGGCCCCTCGAGCACCGCACAAGGTCCTCTCTAATGCAGAGAACAGATGAGGGACATCCTGGGCGAGGAACACACAGATGGGCTTTCCAAACAGACGTTACTCACCTTTATAGAGAAATTTCTCCAGCCAGAGCTTGAGACCCAGCAAGTGGCAATTGCATTTCCAGAGGTTGTCCTTGAGAAAGAGGCGGTTCACCCTGGACATGGATTCTAGGAGCACCCGATCCAGCTGCTGAAGCTGGTTTTGTTGGACCGCAAACAGGGTTAGGTTCTCCCAGCGCTCACCCAAGGAGGCTGGAAGGTGGCTGATGTTGTTGGATGACACATCAAGCTCCCTTAGCTGAGGGAGGGAATGGAAAAGTCCGCTTTCCAAGGAATGTAGGGAGTTCTGGGTCAGGTTTAAGACCCGCAAGTGCTGAAGTCCATGGAAAGCTCCGGGGGCCAAGGTGGAAAGTGAATTGTTGCCTAAGTTCAAGGTCGTGAGCTGTGGCACTGATCTAAATGCAGAAGCAGAGAGCTGGTGTATCTGGTTATCTTGTAAATTCAGCATTAGAGTCTGAGGAGGCAGATCTGGAGGGATTTCAGCCAGACCCTGGCGGCTGCAGTCTACGGAATTCAAGGCTGCTTGACAATGGCACTCCTCAGGGCAGCCGCCAGCCACTCGGAGCAGGAAAACCACACTGGAGAGCAGGAGCAGCTCACCTAGGGCAAACAGAAAGGAAATGAGATAGGAATCAGCTTGTCAGCGGTGCCGTCATTTCCTCCCCCTTTGGAACTCAGGCAATCGATTCTGAGCCAGCTAACACCTTGCACCGCCTTTCACAGACTCGGTGCATCTCCAGTGCCAATACCTACTACACCTTCTGTGCTAACATTGTCAGAAGCCTTGGAAAAGACACTTTCTCAGCGGCTCAGAAATCAGAACATGGGAGACTTAAGATGCTGAATAGAAAGGTGAAAACATCTTTCTGAGGCACGTGCCCTGGCAAGAAACAGCAAAATCACCTGGGCCAGAGTGTGATAGGATTTAGGGAGTTCAGGTAGTCACATTTCTAAAAAATGTGCCCCAACAGTGCGAGCCATTAGAACTCTCTGTGGGGCTGGAAGCACCCTACATCTGCTGTCCAGTATGATAGCCACTGGCAGTGTGTGGCTACTGAGCTCTGAAAGGTGACAATGATAGCCCAGGAACTGAATTCTTATTTGTATTTAATTTTAATTAATCTAAATGTAACTATTCACATGGTGCCAGTGCGTAGCATATTGGATAGGGCAGGTCTAACGTGTTCCTACAGACTGGCTGGTGTGGCTCAGTGATCGAGTGGCGACCTAGGAACCAAGAGGTTATGGTTTGACTTCCAGTGCAGGAGGCAGCTGATCAATGATTCTCTCCATCATTGATGTTTCTGTTTCTCCCTCCCTCTCCTTTCTTCTCTGAAATATATATATATAGAAAAAAATAATAACAGCCCTAGCATATATATATATATATATATGTCAAGCCACCAGAATGCCAGAATGACCGGTTGCTTTAATGTGCACTGTGGCTCCAACCGCCCCCCCCCCCCCCCCCCCCCCCCCCCCCCCCCCCCCCCCCCCCCCCCCCCCCCCCCCCCCCCCCCCCCCCCCCCGCCACACACACACACCCCAATTGGGGGTGGGGCTGGCTGGCCAACCTCCCATGTCCCCTCTTAACCTTGTGAATCTGGTTCTACTATTATCCCCATTTTGAAAGTGAGGCAACTGAAGAACAGACAATAGCTTCAAGAATAGCTTGAAATCACTGCTCAAGGTCACACATACAAGTAGTAGAGTCATGATTTATACCCAAGCAGTCTGCTTCCAGAGCCTGTCAGGGTTCTTACCTGCTATGCTTTGCTGCCTGTCAAATACTTTTACACACACACACACACCCACACACACACACAAAGCACATGCATAATACTGTTTTTTATAGTGGTTTATAATAACTTACATAAATATAATCATCAGCATGTTTCATTCTGCGTTTTACTCTAGTCACGCAAAGCTAATCTATTCATATGGATACATAGAGCGCTAATTTGTTTATTTTAACTGCTGTACAAATAGTCCATGGTGGGGCCATGTTATTTACCATTTAGCTCCTCCCTTACTGATGAGCACTTGAGTCATTGAAGTTTTCCCTCATTAGAAATGATGCTGCAAAGAGCATTTCTGCACAGAGTTCCCTGGCTGTGAGGAATGTGGCCATGAAGAAATATGGAAGAGTGTCTCTGGAATCAACCGTAAGGTTCGGAGGATGGGAGTTTTCTAGGTACTGCTAGATTCTTCTCCAGAGTAGCTGTATCATCCTTTCTTTTCTCCTGGGATTTGATTTCAAAATATGGCAAATATCTGACAAGGACATTTTGTTCAGTTGGTAGAGGAATTCACAAGGCCATACAATAATATTGAAAACTCAAAATAATTACCTACTCATAAAAAGGGATCTTGAAAGAGGTTTGTTTGCTTGCTTTTGGTCTTAGCTACAGAAAATAAAGCCTGGCTGACAGATGCGCTGGAGCCTGGCCCTTGAATTCTCTCCGGATGTGAGCAGGGCTTTGGGGCAAAGAAAAGGTGTCTGTGGAGGTTCTGCTCAGTGTAGATGAGCTCAGGGGATGCAGGACATCACAGCCCCTTCCTCTTCCGAAAAAGAAAAGAGCAAAATCCTCATTTTCCTTTCTAAATTTTGCAAGTAATCTAAATGATTCCTTTCACAGCCAAACATCTTTCCATCAGAGATTAGTCAATACTCTCACTTCAGCTGTGGGTCTCAGGCATTAATTGGTTGTAGGAAACCAAATCTTCAGCAAGAGAACATGTTTTCCATAGCACCCACTAATCTATTAATGAACGGCTTATCTTTCCAAGATTGCAGCCAGTTTGTTCATTCTTTCTTTTGTTCCACTCCACCCTCCTCCAAAGGGGATGATCTTTGGACTCCAATTTGAAGCATGGTGTTTTGTATGAAATGGCCAATGACATGCCAACTGCATGTCTGATCACGGCTGGGCCCATTCGTCCCCATGCCTGCCTCTGTCCCAACGTGGCACACATAAATTCTCCCTCAGAGACATTTCTTTGATCTGCTTGGTCTTTAGAGATGGACAACTTGAAACTAGGTTTCCCACAAACACCTTTTAAAAGGGATCCCATTCCTCCGTAGGGGACTTCTCTGAGGGGCAAAGGGATAGATGCAGCGTGGCTCACCTTTCATGACTACAGGCATCCTTGTTGAACCCGCAGCAGCCCTTCTATTAATTAGCAGATCAACATGCCGAGAGCATAGCCAGCTCGCAGTCCAGCTTTTCGTCAGCTTTTCCTGCTGCCTGCTTGTGCTTTCTTCAACGCAGAAACAGTTGTGGCTTTCAGGAGACCCTTATTCAAGCAGTCCTCTCCCTGTCTCCATCTGGCTGGGATTGTTTTCCATTACGGGGTCTTTGGACTGCGCCCCTCTTCTTTCTGAAAATGTCGACCTCCCCAAGATCATCCCTGCCTGTCCCATTCAGATGACGAGCCACAGAAAGGACGTCTGTCAACTCAGCGAACAGCTGTAGCATTCAAACATGACCCCGATGGCTTGGGCTTTTTGATTAGTTAATCTGCTTGAGGTCCAGGGCACCAAAATAAAACCGCCTGCTTAATCCGGTCGCGGTTTCTGAATTCTGTTGACTTAGTAACTGTGCTGTGTCAACCCTCGGCGGGTTGGGGGACACTCTCCATGGGTCCTCGAGCTGGGGGTCTGGCAACGGAGCCAGCAAGTGTGTAATTTGAGGACAAATTGGCCTGCTGGCGGCTGACACGGTTTCCACAGTGCACTTGTTTGGTCATCGGAGGCTTATTCAACCAGCATCCGTGGGGATTAGCTGTGTTGACAGGGCCTTGATGCCCTGAAATTCATAGCCACGGTTTCCTTTCGTGCACATCACAGTCTATTCTCTCTGGTGCCACAA